>JAGFPH010010250.1:10690-35572 GCA_018207615.1 Philaenus spumarius
TTGGAAGAAAGTTTGTGTCAGTTAACTGATACCGTTTATTTTTATTTTGTTACCTAACCTAAAAAAAATATTATTTGTGAAAAATAATTAACTGATTCTAAATGTTTAAGTTGGTTGCTATGGTAATGAATGTAAACGCAATCAACAAACTTATGTTGGTTCAGAGGAGGCCACACCTATAAGTGAGTTGCTATGTTTTTGATTGAAAAGACCATACTTATGATAATGCTACTGAACAAATTTTTTTAAATTTTTAAACATTAACACATCCAACAATTAAAAACTGTTAGCCATGGCTTCTGAAACAATATTCCAAAATAAGACCATATATAATTTTGTTACGAATATAAATAGATAATAGTTTTTACAACTTTTCTGTTCGTGCTTTTATTTGTTTGAATATGTTCTCGTATTTATGTTTTCAATGTTTAGCCCAGTCGGTATAGGTTACAACTACCAGTAATTTGCAATACGGCTGAATTTATTTTTATAAGTACATTAAAGTATGTAGATTAACATAAAAAAAAGTTTACCAGTCTATCGATTTCCCAAAGTCGAAACAAAAATCGATTATCATATTTTTTTTTTGATTTTCCTTAATATTTCGAGCTGAGATAAAGATAGAGGAAAATTAAAAATACCACTGTGTAGGGGAGGTATTTTTAAACAAAAAAGGTCATATGTATTTATTTCGTCCGAGCAATGGTTTGTCTGGAAAAAATTCGATAATGCAGGTATGTATTTTGCAGCAGGGGAAATCACTAAAAGGGCACATCTTATTCATATATGAAGCGTTGGCTTATTCTAAATTGGCCGAATTTTAATATATCGAATTGAAACTTGACACAGGAGTTAAAATATATATTTTAAACATTTATGCTGAGTCTCAGCTTGTTATCTTGAAAATGACCCGATCTAGAAGTCGATTTCGATTATCGATTTTAGGAGTTCCGGACTCACGAACTAATTTCAATCTATTCCAGTTTCGTCAATTTTTGGAATATCAACATCAAATTTGTTTTACAAGTTGAGTACACCAGTATAAATATTCTTAGTAAGTATGAACGATTTTTTTCTTGTTATTTTTAAAAACGAGGCGCTTGAAAATGGTCTTCTGTTTTACCTATCTCGTTTTAACTATAACACCTTTGGATTCAACGACTCCATTTTCGACATTTTTAAACATATCGATTTAAAAATTGGTACAGAAGTTAAAAACCCAATTTGATTTTGCTATACTTATTTTAAAAACTATATTTAAAAAATTTACTAATCTGCAGCCGATTTACTCAAGCGTTTTGATGAAAAATCTAAAAAGGTCTAAAATTATACTTTTTTAAGTTACTTGTGCTTTGAAAAGTAAATAATAAAAAAGGTTTATACTCCTTGATCTTGTTTAACTCTATATATTTAAATTATAAAAAACTTTCAGGTTGATATTTTGAAAATTTTCTAAACTGGAGCTGTTTAAAATGAATTGGTGGGTCCGGTACTCCTAAAATCGAGAAACCCATTGATAAGTCAAGTGGCTCTACATCGGGTAATTTTCACGATAACAAGCTGAGACTCAGCATAAATGTTTAAAATATATATTTTAACTCCTATGTCAAGTTTCAATTCGATATATTAAAATTCGGCTAATTTAGAATGAGCCAACGCTTCATATATGAATAAGATGTCCCCTTTTAGTGATTTCCCCTGCTGCAAAATACATACCTGCATTATCGAATTTTTTCCAGACAAACCATTGCTCGGACGAAATAAATACATATGACCTTTTTTGTTGAAAAGTACCTCCCCTACACGGTGGTATGTTTTATTTTCCTCTATCTTCATCCCAGCTCGAAATATTAAGGATAATCGAAAAAAAGTGATAATCGATTTTTTTTCGACTTTGGGAAATCAATAGACTGGTAAACTTTTTTTTATGTTAATCTACATACTTTAATGTACTTATAAAAAAAATTCAGCCGTATTGCAAATTACTGAAACTTTTGGTCTAAATTTACCTCTAACGACTGGCCTAGTTGGAACAATAAGAATTTCTAGTCAAATAATAATAATTTTACTAGAAATGTCAATATTTTAGTTTTATATTATTAATATTTTAGTTCAATGGACTTTTTATAAAAATTTAAATCAATATAACTATAAAACCAATTAATTAAAGAAATAAAAAATGTTGTAGTTCAAATTTTAACAACATCAAATTGTAAAAATAGAGATGGTGATTTCTTTTTGAGCTGTTTAAAAAGCTCAGTTATTTGGTAAAAAAATTCGTATGTTGAAAAATCTCAAATGATTTAGTGCAAAACCTCACCTTACAAACAATTTGATTTATTCTAATAGACTACAATTAAATTTTGGTTTTATTTTTAATTTGATAGTTAACAGTTAAAAATAAGGATATTTTACATAAAAGTTACTTTTTAATGGAAGTTTGTTAAATTTCATGAGTTTTTTGCTCTCCTGAAGAAGTGAGTTTTTTGTAAATAACCAACTTCGCCCTGTGACTTTTGAGGTTTTGTAACTTAAATCTTAAATCAGCGTCGTTGTGATGAGCCCGGTATTGTTCAACAAGATTACATACGTTAACATACGTCTGAAGATAAACAATTTTACTTTATTGATTTCCTTGTTGTGTAATTAGTGCCTCCATATAGCATATGCACTCCACTGAAATCAAGAACCAATCATCGACAATTTGATTTGCATTATTTAATGCACTTAGCGTGACACTCGCAGACGTTTTCAAAATAGAATCAGCTGATTAGGGAGTTGATAAATCGGATTTCCTGTTCCATTCTGGGACTGAATTGGGTTTCAATGAATCCATTTAGCGTGAAAGCTAGAGACGGGATAATTTTGTATCGTGATAAAGTACTTATTGGGAGCTATTACCTTCCATTGAGGAGGTACTTTATAAAGATTAAACCGTTACAGTAGTGTCAAACAAAAAGTTTTTGTATATACGTTCAACTGTGTTGAATTATGTTTAAATAGACTTCAGTGACAGTTTATTAAAGATTGTCAACGTTCCTTATATATACCTGATTCATCTTTGTTTTTATCATCTTAAACAAAAATGAACATGGTTTTGATCAAAAGAGCTCATTTACTCCCAGCCACATTATCCAGCTCAGTTATTGACTGATGGATAAATGCGATTAAATGGCTAAACAGCGAGGAAGTAGTTACATTTCTGGTAATAACTGATCACCTAATGTTTCAAAAAAATGGTCACTAGTGTCATTACCCATAATGAAAAATTTGAATAAAAAAGGTTTGTACCACATTCAACTCTACACTTTAGCCACAGTCAGATTTCTAATCGGAGGATTGTGTTCTGATTAGTATTTCGAGTTTTGTGTGTTCGTCTATTCATTTACAAAACAAATGCGCTAGACTCTTAGACTCTCGGTAGTTATTAGGTTCTAGAAACAGTTGATTTTATGCATTGCCCTGTTTGCATTTGAAATATAATTGATCGGTTTTGAGGTTAGAAATCGTTCAAACTGTAAGCATTTTCACAATCCTTTTTGAATATTTTATTCTTAACAGCTAAGACACAAATTAGGCTTACACAAAACTATATTGGAAACTATCACTAACTACCTTGGCCTCTTGGTCAATATTATTGCTATTTTATCATATACATTTAAACTTCTAAAGATTTATAAATATCAGATTTACTAACGATGTAAAATTTCGTAAGTGAATTTTAAAACAAACAATAGGCCTAGTTTTTTTTCCTTAATTTGATGAATTCAAAATACTGACCATGAGAGTTAACTATAGACGCGGGCAATTGATAAATGGCTAAACAGCGAAGAAGTAGTTAAATTTCTTATAATAACTGAACACCTAATGTTTCAAAAAAATGGTTACTATATTCACATTACACATACAGAAAAATGTGAATGAAAAATGTTCATACCACATTGAACTCTACACTTTAGCACCAGTGTTACCTCTGGTCGGAGGAAACAAGCGCTATTGGCGGACTGATCAGTATCTCAAATGTTGTTTGTTCTTCTTCTCATTTACAAAACAAATGCGTTATACTGTATGTCGTTAGAAGTGAAACGTCTTGGGTTCTACACACAATTGATTTTATACATTGCTCTATTTGAATATGATGTATACTATATGATCGGCTTTGAGGTTAGAAATTGCCCAAACTGTAAGTATTTTAGCAATAATTTTGCTTACTTCATTATTGTCAGCTAAGAAACAAATTAGGCCCACATGAAACTATATTTTAAACTATCACTAACTAACTTGGCCTCTTGGTCAATATTATTGCAATTTTATTATATTATACATTAAAACTTCTAATAATTTATAAATATCAGCCTTAATAACGATGTAAAATTTCGTAAGTGAATTTTAAAACAAACAATAGTATTGTTTTCCTTAAATGAATGAATTCAAAATATGTGGGACTCAAGTGATTCATTACAGTATGCTTTCGATTAAAATGTGGGATCTTTCGTTTTGCTTTCAAAAATGAATTACAGGTCTTTGAGTAAATATAAATTTATAGGCTCTGTACATTTATCATGTTAAAAATCCCTAATGGCATAGAATCAGTTAGTTATAGTTTGTTGGAATAAGTAGTTTCTTTTAAAGAACGCTGTAAAGAAACATAATAAGAAAACAATAAACAGCTATTCAAAATAGCTTATTTCGTTCATTAGCGTTAATACATCAATAAAAGCAAATAAATATTATGACGTGTTCCATTAATGTATATTATAGTAGGCAAGTGTCCCCTGGTTCCCTATTCTACGTATCACAATAGTACACGAGGCGCATGCGCTTAGACTGTCCATAACGTATGCTATGGAAATAGTAGAAATTATTATTTCTCTCTTTCTTCTCGCACCGCGCATGCATGTCAAACGATTCTCATTCCTTTCAACTGATTGAAGTCGGACAATTGCAAGCGTTTCACTTTTCGTCGTGTACAATTCTTCCTACTGCGCGTAAAGAAGTTTACATTAAAAACAAACCTTCGTCATTAAAGGCTAAATATTTTAGAGGAAATATGATATTGGTATTTAAATGATGATCAATGTTATCTTCAAGTACCTTAAGCGTTAGTAAATTATTAGGATAACAATTTCATATAATCAATGTTTTTTCAGTTAAATTGAATTTCGGAGGTTTGCATTATCTGGGTTTAGGTATGACAATTTTACCTTCCATTAACACACGTCTACATTTAAATATCTATTAGGCACGTTCACTTATTCTAAGTAAAACGATATTACCTTAAATACACTTATATATTAAGGAGCAGTGCCTAAAACAAGGATATAGTTTATATAACAAATATTTGAAATCATGTTCACAGCTGATTAATTAAAAATAAAACAGCACAGCTGATTTATCTTGTGTACAGGCTCGTAGTCTACTTACGCAATGAACGCATTATTATTTGTATCAAGGTGACTTGTATATTTTCAGCCTGGGGTTTACAAGTAAATCTTAAGCCCAGCAGTGTTCTTTGTTGTAAAGTAACCTATTGCATTATTATACTAGCATTGTTTCCATTTCTTTCAGTGTGACTAAGAATTTAAACAAAATTATTTGTTAAAGTGTTATTGAAATATAAATTAATTAATTACATTTTTCTACTTTTTAGTATTTGAATTCTTTATTTTTAAGAAATTTCATATGTTTATTAAATATTATTTATTATTGATTCCATCATGCTTCCATTTTGTCATTCCCTATTCGAGTCAAAGAACGAATTAAGAATTTGCAAACAAATAATTTTCAGTTGATTATGTGAAAAACAAGTTAAATTTTTTACTTTACAACCTCTGTTGGTTGAATTTTGATTAGGCCTACAGGATATTCTAGTAGTAAATAAAATATAACTAAAATTCCTACAGGTAGAGTTACTTTTGTAATATTCAACTAATAAAGATGGATACATTTGATTTTCTGTTTTTAACTAAACAATTGCTATAGACACAACGCGCGTATCAAATAATGTCCAACTTTTGCACTTATTTTACAAGCCTTTTAAGATGTAAAAAATGTAGAACACCGTGAAAATTAAAAAGGAAACCAACATAATGTATGAAAAAATATTCATAAGCTTGAAAATCAAACAGCTGTTTCTTACTCTAAATAATTGTTACACTTAGAACTTGATCTAATCATTTAAAAGTGACATATTACCTTACGCGGGGTAAAAATAAACTACATTTTTTTCACCAGCAGTTCTGGTACGGCACTGCGGGAACGACAGTGCTCTCTTCCCTCGCAGTTTCGCGTGCAGCTTCCTATGTGCGCATGCGCACAACAGCAAAACACTCCGCTGCAGGAACTGTAAAGCGCACAGTTCTATACAAAGTTTTTTTATATCTTTTTCGTAAACTTTAGGATACTATTATTAGCTTAATTGTTATATATTGTACAAGTGTAAAGAAAGGAAAAAAAAACTTTTGTATTAGAAATAAAATCGATGATGTCAAGTGGAAGTAGAGGGCACTCTGGTTAAACCTATGTACATGTTACTTGTAGCCTACATGATTATAAAAAAAATCTGATTGTAAATAAGTTAAAAATTGTCTCTTATATTTGTTTATAAACTTGTGTATAACAATTCCTGAAAAAATATTGGATCAATAAAACTGGTGTATTTCCAAATAAAGCTGCATGAGTTGTGAATAAACACTTCGGGGATTTTGGGAACACAACAAAATACTGTAAATAAAGTCTTCCCGTGATAGAGTACGTTCCCTTGGCGATGTATTCGGGAAACAAATCCAGCTTGTTACTTGTTTGGAGCTCGTTAGGTGATTGTAAACACTGTAAACTGTAATGTAGTCGTGGTTTGTTTCTACTAAAGCAGTGGCACAATGTAGGGTAACCTTTTCTATTTAAACACAAAGTGTACGATGACTAGTGGGTAGTATATCAAATTAAAGTACTTAAATTGCTGTTTAGTTTGTTTCATAAACAGTTTAATAAAAGTCTTAATACATAATTATAATGGTTTTTACTGGTACTTGACAGTATTCAGACATTTTGTGTTGCATCATTAAATATTATTAGCTAATTTCTGTAGGAAAGATAAGCAATTGCAGTGACTCTAATATTGTGAGACCTAAGGACCGAGTTGTCAATGAGCACCAATCATGGTAGTCAAAACACGTTTTTGGTGTCTTTAAAAAAGTATAATTCTAATTGCCGCATTTACGACTTATTTTCTAAAAAATTGGTACATTTTTTGGTTTTCCCATTAGCTCAGACGAGTTCATTAGCAAAACATTCCAACAAACTGAAGCATGTTTTTTGACCTGATGTAAAAATTTGTTCTTACTAAAATAAGACTTACTTATTTGGGGTTTTATATATACAAATATACATAATAGATTATTGTCCACATTTTGTTATTTTATAGTCAGTCTGGTTTCCCAAAATCTACCGAACAGCGTAAAACTGAACGGTTCAAAAAAACGTGGGGGATTTTACCGTGATGACAGATTCTGATTTGAGGCTGACGTTGGGATGCCAATTATTTGTCCGATGCGAGGGAAGAGTAGCTGTCCAACTCACAAAGACCAGTGCGTAATCAGAGTTTTACCTATGCGAGCAGAACGAAGCAACTCGTCAGACGGGGTTGGAGGATGAGGTACAAACAAATTTTACTAATATATTTAGTACACGAATGCAGTTATTATGTGCCTTCGTGCGTAGACCAATTTCCCAAATAGTTGGTAGAAACCATAAAACATATAAAATGAATATTGAAAATTCTATGAACTCATGTCACAAATTGCTTTTTTTGTATATTTTACTAAACAGAACCTCTTAAAATATTAAATTTAGAAACGCGATTTGTATTCGAACAAGCGTCATTGGCTATGTTTCTATAAATACTAGAGACAAGCGTGGTAGCTTTTAGTAAACGAGTTCAATTATAATGAGAATGTCGCACCGCACAAAGCTACTATAATAATAACTTTTTTTTTTTATTTTTTTTTTTTTTTTATTCATAACCAATTTATAAACAAAATCGACCAATGATTCATTCTTAAATACTAAATCACATTAGAGGATAATCATTACAATAATAACTTCCTTATTATTACTGAAGCAGTTCGTGAGGACTATAATAATAACTGACATACACTTTCTGGTTAGGGTAAGTACTGAATTTTATTCAGTTTTAGAAAAACTATTTGTTATTTTATGTGTTGTTCTATTTTATAAATAATGTGTGATTGTATAGAAATTATGTTTAAACTTTTAGAAATTTTGCATGCATGGCATTGGTTGTAAAAACAATCTAACATAACTGACTATGATTGAATAAAAATAATTTATATAATATGTTAATACATAAATATAAATACTTAGATTAAATTAAAGCAAACAATTTAGTGATTGTATTGAAAAATTAAATTTGATGTGACTTTAGGTTATTATTTTATTATAATAATAATTATTATTAGGGGGTTTGTGTGATCCACCATCGGGATTCACTGCACCTAAACCATGAGGTCCTCTGTGCCCCATGTCCAGGCAGCAGTTCACATCAAACCCGCCCTTTTTGCAAAACGAAGGATTCCGTGGGGGCCTTCCTCTTGTATATAGCTGGTGTCAGGGTATCCTTGTCCCAGATATTACTCTGACTTTAGGTTAAAATAAGATTGTTATGATCAGTACCGATAGTAGAACGATAAATATGGGTATTTAATTGTAATATAATTTATTTTATGGCTTGCTGTCTCGTTTTAATTAGACTATTATTTAATTGTAACGGTAGTTATCCCATTTAATTACCTTGACGTAAGCAATTGAATTGCCAATGGTTTTTTGTATAATTATTTACGAATCATGTTTACAAATTTACCTTTATGTAGGAATTTAATTCAATTTTATTTGTATTGTATAGGGATCATTACGGGCTCCATTATCGGCCATTTATATCACAACTTTACTGTCTGATTAGAGTTTTTAACAAGTCAATTATTGAAATAATGCTTACCGGGGAATTAACTTTCAAGAAGAATATGCATTGTGAAAGTTATTATAACACAATAATACTATTGCATTTACTTCATAATACTTAT
This sequence comes from Philaenus spumarius, assembly GCA_018207615.1. Taxonomy (NCBI): domain Eukaryota; kingdom Metazoa; phylum Arthropoda; class Insecta; order Hemiptera; family Aphrophoridae; genus Philaenus; species Philaenus spumarius. The sequence continues at coordinate 19,789 of JAGFPH010010250.1, forward strand.
CGTATAGGCATTGAGTACACCTCATTATTGTATAAATTAAACTTTAATTATTGTTTTTTCATTACCTATACTTCAATTAATTATTGTATAAGCTTAAACTATTCTGCAATTGTAAATGAACTAATTATATATCAAACAACTATTCTGTATACATTAATTTTACTATACTTCAACTAATTATTATGTAGCCATTAACTATACTTTAATTATTAATTATTGTATAGACTTTAAACATAAATACATGTACTAATAGGCTTTCAATACATTAATGTGTAGGCATTAGCTTCTTTTAATTAATTGTACAGGTACTAAGTATAGGCCTACTTAAATGCAGTATTATATAGGCAATAACTTTATTTCAATTATTGTATAAACTTTAACTATACTTCAATTAATTATTGTATAAGATTTACATTTACTTAAATTAATTATTGTATAATTATTAACTATGCTGTAATCAACTATTGTGTTTTCATTAACTTCTATTATTTAATTAATGTATATGTATTGTTGTATTCGTTTTAACTATAAATTCGACAAATAATTAATGTGCAGGCATTAAATACATATTACTATATATATATATTATTTATTTTCTGTCAAATGTAGTCTGTATTTGTACGTTACCTTTTATGTGGCTACATGTTTCACTACCACAGGCAGCGTCATCAGGCCAGCTATCTATGTACACTCAAACACTTATATATACACAACACTTACGGTAACACATATTTTCGTAAATTTTTCGTACACGTCACATAAATTCGTAAATTTGTTCCAATTTGCTACACTTGAGAGGTACCTCATTCTAGTGTACTTCCTCCAAGCCTGAATATGAATATACATTTTGTTCTATAAGGATTAACTATAATTTAATTACTGTATATGTATAACTACTTTAACTATTACAATTGACTGCTATTGTAAGTACTGTAATCCAATACTATCTTCAGGCGATGCCATAAGCTACGGTACGAATTCACTTAGTCGCGTAACACAACACCCTTGTAATCGAGGGGGTGCGGTTTGGGGTTGACGAAAAGTGAAATTAAATTTTCCTTTGGTGCGGCAACAAATACAATTACTCCTTGTTATAGCGTTTTCACTTCCTGACTGTGTCATTTCCAGTTCTGTTTTTAGGAGTTTTGTATTTTGTCAGGTGGATTCTTCTAGTAACCAGTATATAGTGCAGTAAGAGAGCTTGGTTTTTTGTATTCAATCTAAAAACCTGTACAACATATTCGTATAGTTAATAGGATGAAGGGTTAAAAACACACAACAGCTTTAATTACTATCTACCTTAAACTAAATAAATAAAAAGTACTGTAGAATGAAATATCTTTGAATGTGCAACCTATGTTTTTTTACATGTTTGCGTAACTACTTTGTTCATAGGGTAGTAGGGTGAAATTAAATAATCTACCCACAGCACCCCTTTAATACATTTTTCGGAATCAAACTAGTGTAAATGATATTCATGCATACCTACTAAATGGCGTAATATACAATACTATCCACCGAATGATCGTGACCTAGTTTTGAGTGTCGGCTAAATATTAAGGTGATCGGCTAATATTAGTTATACTCTCTAGTACATTATAAACTGATTTTATATTTACAAACAGTTCCATTATAACAACACCATTCTCCCCTCCAGTTGAATATAAAGTTACACTAAACCAACGTATACCTTAATGAGTGATACATTACCCGTCGGCGTTGTCATGGTAACAAATCAAGCTAAGCGCCACCTGAGGATAAAGTGATGTATTACATTGCTTCTAGTGACCCCATCTGTATCTAATTTCTTTACTCCAATTATCGTACATTTGCGATCGATTGGTTTTGTCTGAGTTGTAAATTAATATTTTGCGATATTTTTATTGACAGCTAAACAGTTTTATATAAATACAAGAAAAAACTAAATCTTTACTATGAAACATTGAGATTTAGGTACTAAATACTCACATCCGCCGAACCAACGCTATATAATTCAGAATATATTGGGACATTAATTTACTGGAGCTATGATGGGCCCACTTGTCTTATGTGTTACAGAATTATGTATTATTCATATGGAATTCAGTTTTCATAATATATTATATTACTAGAGAGATTCAATCTCACACACTTCGCTCAACAACCCCCGCAAGGTACTCGTGTCAAAGCAAATACATACAGATTGTTGTGTACTTTGATATTTTGACGTTAATGGGGGATAGTTATTATTTGTTTTTATATGGAAAAAAGAAAATTTTAAAGTTATAAAATATGTCCAATATGTGATACGGTAAAGCAGGAATTAAGACTGGTCAGATAGAGATAGTAAATGATAAAGTTAATATCTTTTTAATAGAAATAGGTGTTTGAATTACGATATAGTCAACGTTTTGTGTTATTTGTTTTTGCAAATACCAAATACCTAACCTAAAAAATGTTGGTTGTGTAGAACAGTTACCTAAATTGGCCAAGTTGTTGTTGTAATAAATGTAAATGCTTTCAAGAAAAGTGTTTTGCTTCAGTATAGGCGTAACCTAAATTTGTGTTAACCACTTGATCCAAACCTGCTGTTTTATTTAGAATATGTAACAACAAAGTTTAAATTATAATACAGTAAACATTTTTCATTGACTTTTCCTTTGTGTTTTTTTTCATTAACCTAAAACAGCTGTTGGTTGTGAAAAATAATTAACTAATTCTAAATTTGATAAGTTGGTTGCTATGGTAAATACATTCAACAAACGTGTGTTGGTTCAATATTGGCAACACATAGAATTTTGTTGCTAGGCTTTAATTCGAATCATCTGTTTTATATTGCTAGGAATGAATCCCCGAATTTCGATTATTTAAAACTCTTAAAGTCAATATTTTGCAAAATTATTTCTTTCTCACTTCTAAATAGCGGTATGAAAGTAACCTGAAAATTTTACGTTTCAATCTATAATCATATTGATTGATATTGTACGTTGTTTATGAATCAGTCAGTCAGGTTTTCTTCTTTTATAGACGTGTAGATGGTCTGTTCCGACACATATTGTTCTTAATTTATACCTTGTCTCTAAAAATGTATTAATCGAAGATAGTCTGATGGAATTTTCTTTCCTGGGCGTTCAGTTCATGTTCGGAAGTCGGACAGAATAGAACCTAAAGTATTCACGTAAGATGATGGAAGGGAAATAAACGAGTGTTCATTTACACACAAACTTAATTAAGAATTCTCGCAAGGGAGCTGGCTGCTTGGTTAGCGTTGCATCTTTCTGGGCAGATGTACTTGGTTTTGTTCAGATAATGTTTTATGTGTGATATTATAACAAGATGGAGGAAGTGGTGCAAATAATGGAGGTAGTGATGTGTTTGATCGCCAATCATCATCTAATTATAGACTTTAATGTCTAATTCTTTTGTTATAGAGTGTAAAGTGAATTGACTTGTATGTTATCGCTAGAAATCGGTCTCTATGGTAACACAAAGTCGTTTAAAACGGTCTTCTCGGTAACGGTTTTTCATTTCAAATTTGATTGTTCTAATTTTCTTCTACGACTTTAGTTAAATGCAGTGGAAAATGTAGTTTTACTGCGAATTTTTATATTGCAATGAGGAAAACCCTGGCTTTTATAGGTCTGGTGACTTGGTGTTTTATGCGGTTTAGTGAAAATAAAGCTAGATTTAAAGTTATGGAGTATAATGTATTCTAATAAACTGAATATTATTTACAAAACATATAGTTAGGAATTGATTTGTCTGAAAATAATTTTACCCCGTTGGGAATCGAACTTGTAACGAAAGGCCTACCAATACAAAACAAATATTAATTTAATCAACTTTTGGAAATTAATTTAACTTTTTATAGCAATAACTTTAACTGCTTACATTGAAGAAGTGTCTAAGGTGGGGTCGTTGCTGAGAGGTACTTTGTATAATGATTTTAGGCATAGACAAATGCAAATCTTGGATTATTTTATGAACAAATTTTAACAATTTTATTTAAATCATATTAATATAAAATACATACCATACATGAAATACTAAAATACAGATAAAAGATTATAGTTATTACATCATATGGAAGTAGTTATAAATAAATCAAAATGTATAAATACCAGCAGGGCCGGATTTCCCAATAGGCCCGGTATGCAAGGGCCTATGGGCACAAGCTCCCAGGGGGCGCACGGCCGAGAGAAAAAAAATATATTTAAACAAATATCTAGAAATAAAAATAAATAGCCATAACGTAACATATTTTTTGAATTGATTACAAAAAAATCATTCTGATTTTAAAGTTCATCGGAACAAATAATTGTTGGTGAAGTTAAACTATTTTTCATTATTACGCATCAACTTCGTTACAACATTGATCTCAAACACGGGAGAACTATGTTTTTGTGTGACGTTACCAAAATTCTTTATGTAAGCTGTGTTTCTGAGATTAAACCTATTTTATAATGTATTACAGAGTTTTTTTATTTATTTGCCCAAATGACTAAATTGAACAAAACCTATGTTATTAACATAGCAATGGCCATGATTTGTTGCGGGAATGCTCTGCGGGTTGGATCGTTTTGTTTCAGTCCCACAAACGTGAGCTCATATATAGGCCTGATATAATTTTTTAATAAAGGTTTTTGGGGAAGTAACTTTATCCAGACTAGGGGACGGAAAAAAATATTGGGCCTATAAGCGTCAAAATGCTAAATCTGGCCCTGCATACCAGATTGTAAAGAGTATTAAATAAAACATACAGAAATGAAATAATACTTCCCAGTGCACTTTTCCCCTCTGTTTGAACTGTTTTATGATGTTAAACTTATATGTACACAAAATCGAAGCACATTTTACCTTGTGGTGATTTAGTTGATTCTTAATCCATAAAATTTGACTTGTTTTGTAAAACTGTTAAAAAATTCTTACTTATTCTAAACATTGCTTGTGTATATTACTAAACTTTAATACGGTAACAATGCATGTTGATAAAAACGGGTCTTATTTTTATAATTTTGAACAATGCTTTGTACTTTGCGATTATCCTTTGACAATACTAAAGATGCTTCCGTTGTACTTTCTTTTTCTCCAGAAAACCCTTACCTGGAGGTTCAGCATCCTTCTTGCTGAAACTTCATTGGTCCAGCCAGATCAGATAGATTATGTTTCGCAGAGTACTGTTGCTACGCGCCAGATGTTAATAACAAGTCGTACAGCGATTGTGTGCTCTTGTTGTAGATCTATGATCACAGAGTACAATTACTAGTCTTTGCATGTGTTTGCAATCATTTCCGTTCTATTTTCTGCTGATTTTTTTTAAATATTATCTATGGTTAAACTGTGCATCATTTTCTCAAAACGACAACACATTTTCTTTACGGATTGGAAGAAATTTGGTTGTATTAAAAAACAATGTTGTACAGTCGACTTCCTCTAGTCCGGAGTCGGTTGGTTCGGACGACTTCTTGGAAATTAGTTATCTGAGTTTCTTACGGCAGAAATCGACCGGAGTGTCTGTTTATTTCCGGCCTAAATGAAGCGGAAAACGGCGTGGAAATTTTGACCCATGCTGAGGGGGAGGGCAGCAGTGAACTGCCAACTACCTATGTCGAGCAACAGGCTGTCGCATTAGTTGTTGATGTTATATTTATAAAGAAATGGCGTGATTATAATAAATAAAAAAATAATAATAAAAAACAGTTGAACTAAAAAATCAGAAGAAAATAATAAAACAGATTTCTTTTAATATTGTAAATTTAGTTTTTCATCATGCTTAGGCTCGCTTATTCATTTTTAACAATTTTATGAATCAAAAATATTTGTTTCATAAAATAAATTTGTAAAGTTTTAATTTGTCGTACGATAAAATTTTATATTTATTCCTGTTGACTGGTGTCACGTTTGTTTATATCATCGTCACGAAAAATGATGATTATGTGAGTGGGTGGCGAAAAACTTTAATATTTGTCTAAGTACGCTTTAAAAACATCTTAAAATTTCATTTTTAATTGTAGATACGATATTATAAGTTGTACTTTACATGTTTAAAAACCCGCCGGATGGTCCAGAAGTTTTTTATCCTTACGAGGGTCCGGTCCCGAAACGTCCGGATTAATAGTCGACTGTAATTGTCATGAAATAAATAATGTAACGATAAAAGCCAACAATGTTGAAATTAATGTTAATACATAATGACATTTCATAAAACATAGTAATGAATAAACTGTCATAGTATAAATAAATGTGATTATATTAAAAACGCTTTCAGAGATCTATAAACAGTTTTCACCTTTAATCAACTCTTAAAAATGTCCGTGGAAATAATGCATAACGATGTCAAGACGGCTGAACACTTTTTCAAACTCATCCAATAATAAAATATAATCTTTCTTCAAATGTTCCGTATTTCAAAATTATTAAGGCCTTATTTGTACAATGCAAACGTACTATGTATTCTACTGGAAGAATAAAACTTTTGTTGTAGCCTTGCTTTCGTAAAACTAAACACCCATTCACTGAAAGTCGTGGCTAAGTTATTGCAAGGTTTGGTTGTGTAAAAGCGGGCATCAATCGTCGACACATAAACTGTAAGCAGGCTTTTGCACTCTTAAAACGTTCACAATAGATGGTTAGGTCTAAAGTCGGTGTTACAACATATACGGCACTATTTATAATATATACAATTCTCTCAGCGTATGTATCTTCATTACTTGTGACATGTAGGGAAACCAAATGGGAGAGCGGAGTACGTTAGCACAGATTGGCAGGCGGCTTATTTGTCATCATTCACAAATAAAGCGAACTAAAAATGTGCGAGCTGTGAGGTGCAGCTGTTGTATGTCATTAGGGGAACCTATTGTATTTATAATTAGGAAATAAAAACTATTGCATTTTGATTATTTGCCTCCAAGTATCTATTATTATAATAATATTTTTCGTAGCCTAAATTTATATTTTCACAAACTGGCCCTAAACATGATTTCTAGAGTTCGACTCTAGAACAATTACACATAAACATGTAATTATGTGTAAATGGGAACCATAGATGGATATGGAATATCGACATGATTTTTCACCCAGGACACTCTTAATAATTACGCGATTTCCTTTAACACGTTCACTTCTAAGGACGCATATGTGAGCTTGAAAATAACCACTGAGAAGCGCCGACGCACAGTGCATAGCACGCAAACCTCCCTATTGGGAGATTTTTCGATACACAATGCATTGAACCCCCATATTGGAAGTATTTTAAACACATTTTGCATTGCGTGCGTTGTAGGCCAACCCCGTATTGAGAGTATTTTAAATACACAGAACATTGCGTGCTTCGCACTCCAATTTTAAGCCTATGTGCTATGGAAGCACTTGTGCGACCGCTTTAAAATATTAGTGATTATTACGTAGAAAGGTTCAAAAATGAAAAATAAATTAATTTCTACTCATTTAGGCTATAAGTATAAAAACTAAAAGGCAGCTGCTAGCATAGGAAGTACGAAATTTGTGTAGCAGTGAACGTGTTAATGCTTTTACTCATATCTGCGTTAGAAGCCATGAGTACCCCTGCTTGTTATTAAATAAAACTTTTTATCTTCTCATTTTAAATTAGGCCAGTAACAAATCAGCTTGCTATAGGGGACACACTGAGTGGGAAAATGATTTAAATACAGGGGAAATATGTAGGAGGTGCTTTTTTGGTGGACCAGCTAGGGGTGCGTGAGTATGTGGGAAATAGCCAGCTAGAAGAAGCAACATGGAACTTTAAGGTATAAAGCATTCGCTTATATTAAAGATTAGTAAAATTGTTTGTTGTACAATTTGCGTTTAAATAAAGTTGATTCTTTGAAACTTTAACAGATAAAAGTAATTAGCTAAGTTTTGCCCGTAGCTTTAAACATAGTTCTTTGTTTTTGGAATCGTTTCCTGGAATATATATTACTGAAATGGAACACATTGTTAAAGGTCCATGTTGTAATTTTAGTTACTGTACGGAATGTATCTACATTTTACAATTCCAATTAAGAGAATACACAAACAACCCCTTAGACTAAACGCTAATTGAAAACCAATATGTCTACTAGTAAAATTCATTGTTGAGGATCAATGTTATTTTGCGATCAGTGAACATTTTATCTATGCTTCATGGAATTTATATTACAATGTAATAGATTTTCAACATAATTTCCTCACAATAATATTTTATTAATTATAAACAGTCATATCGCCGTTATGATGTTGGCTTTAAATCAAGTTATTAATAAAGCCTGATATTATATACAAACATAACCATATTACGTCAATACCTTCGGGTTGTAATTAGCTTTGCATGTACATTGAAATGCCTTTAGCCTTCAGGATTGTATTTGTTTATTTAAATAATGTTTGGAAACTGGGAATTAATAGTCCGCCGTATTACTAATACCGTGAGATAAAGTTACAATGATTACCAACTAAATAAAATGTGTTTAATTAATTGTGTTTAGTATATGCGGTTTTAAAATAACTTTCTTAGTTAAAGACTTCAGTTTTAAGTTTATGTTTAACTTTTGCATTTCCACGTATTTTGCTTCCTTTTGTCTCCCTTCCTCTCTCTACTTTGCTCATAATGTTCTTTCTCCATTTTTCCTATCTTTATACAGTAAACTTGTTTTTTCCTCCTGTTCTATCTTTTTTATTTCAAATGTTATGTTTTCTGTTTTTAATTGTTAACCCTTTTTATTTTTGTTCAATCATTATTCCTTTATCACACCTAAAAAAAAAACGTCCAGTTCATGTTCGGAGGTCGGACAGAATCAAACCTTAAGTAGTACTTGTTTTTTTTCGTGTTGTGTTATTTTTCTTTTATTGCTCTAATGTTTTTGTTATTTTGTGTTGTGATGTTTTGTTATTTAGTGATGTGATGTAGATATACACAGTATGTTTAGGTGCACTCTTTCCTAATCTAATGGAGGATAATAAAAGAAACACACTGAGACATATCTTAACTATTCAACATATTTTAGTTATAATATATACAGGGTGTTTAGTGCATCTGGAGTAATCATTCACCTACGTGTTAATTGCATAATTTATATAATACCAAACAGTTTCAAAAGTCATACTCCCTAAAATGGTCTGAAATCTTCTATCCGCCATTTTTGTTTTATTTTTTACTAAACAATAACTTTAATCCTAGACCAGTTTAACAGACTTTTCAAACTTGACCGGGCCCTTAATTACTTCAAGACCTTACTGTAGAATATCCAGCTTAATCCAACAACGATCCTTTTTTTAAGTATCACTATTTAAACTTTTAAAATGGCTTCCATTTTAAAAGTTTAAATAGCGATACTTAAAAAAGGTAAATTGTATACCTCAAAATGTTTATGTCAAAAGTGTTTTATATGTAAATAAAATCATGTTACTTTCCTGTTGAATTTAACTCTACACGTGACTAGTGTTTATTTTGTTCTTATAAATAATAAAATCAACTAAGAAAAAATCACACATATAAATATAAAAAAAATCCCAATCGAAAAATATAATCAAGTTCTTTGGCCAGCAAGATAAGTATGCATTTTTCCGATTAAATTAACAAGTAATTGAACACTCGAAATCGCCATTTGTCATGTTTATAGATCTGGCAACATTCTGACATAATAACAGATGAGTTAGCTTTTGTCAGTTAGTTAGTGTTAATAGATTGATCCTTGTCATTAAGATTTCGTGACGAATTGATTGTGATATATCTGGCAATACTGTCAGTATCATTTTTATAGATCTGGCAACTCTTTCAGAATGATTTTTATGATTAATTAATTTATAAAAATGAATTACCTTATAAGGTCCGTCCTGTGACTTCAAATTGTTATTCTCTTTATTTTTGTGAGTGAGTGGTATTTAGCTTATATATATATACTAGCTGACCCGTACGGCGTTGCCCGTGGTGGTTGGTATTTTCAGTCTTTTTAACGTAATTGTATTCTTTTTAAGTGTTCAGTCAGTAAGTGGTATTTGGTTTTTATATAGATCTTAAATAATAAAATCACTACTGTCATAATAATAAAAGATCTGAAATTATGATTTTAGTAACTTTGATCCCCCCAAACCCCTCCTAAAATTTCGAAATTTTCCATACCCTTTCTTAATAAGCACCTATGGCCCTAGAGGAAGCTACATACCAAATTTCATTTCAATCCGTTCGGTAGTTTTTGAGAAATCGTGATGAGTGAGTGAATGAGTGACAGAGTGAGTGGTATTTCGCTTATATATATATATATATATATATACATTCATCTGCGCCCGGTGAGTCAGTCACCGCTCTGGTATTTTACTCGGTATGGCAGTCATCTGTCCGAAAGCCAGTCAGTCCTCCCGAAACGCAGTCAGGTACGGCATGCCGTGCATCCTATACATAATGAGACGGCTTGCTGGTGCTGCTGTATTTGGGCGAAAAGCGTAATTACAGTACTTCTTGTCATATTTAGACACAACCAAGGTGTGGACAAATATTTTACCACTGTATGATTTTCAATGAAAATTACACAATCACTTTATTTGAAACACGTATGATACTTATTATTATAAAGTATTATGTTGTTAATAAAGAAATATAAATACTAAAACATCATATATAATTAAAGGAGAATCTTTGTAATGTAGTATCGTAATTAAAGACACTAATATCTAAAAGCGGGTGTGAGTTTCACGTTGTTTATTTATGTTTTGTATGCATTTATTCAAAGAAACAAGATACACATGTATTAATTTTTTTATCCTTATACCGAAAGGTTTATTATTATTTTGTTTACCTACTCTTGGATGAAAACGTTTCACTACATTAAACTTATCTTATTTCTAGTTGAATTGAGTACATTAAACATCTTTTTTGAAACTAGAAATTTAAAAAGAAACATTTTTTACTAAATTCTACAAATTAGACACCCTAAATCTTTAAAATCTTAAATACCTTAAATCTATTATAAACCTTAAATTTTAAGCCATTTACATCATGAAATTAAAATTTGTGTAATTCACATTATGATATAACAAAAAGACTTAAAACCTCATAAAAAGTCTTTATTGTTTCAAAATACCCCGATTCCACTAAAAAAGAATAGAATATTTCTTATAATACCCCATCTTTGTGTGTAAAAATATAGCTTCCTTATGTTTGTGGCGGCAAAACTTGAAAAATTAGGATTGACTTGAAATTTTTACACAATTTTGGATTTTAATAGAAAAGTGTTTGTATATAATTTCTATTCCGAAGTTCCGATAAAAACCGTAAATTTTGAGCGTTTTTTGACGTTTAGATAGTATATCTACAGAAAACTTTATGATGAAAACTTGGGTAAATTTAAAGTGTAAAATAATATACTTTAGCCTAAATAGCTATATTTTGATATTTTTGGGGGTTAAAATAGTTGATTTAATTATTCCTATGATTAAAATGTAAATTATTTGTTATGTTTTCCAAAATGTATTTTTGATCTTTAAGTAAAATGTTGAATGAGAAACTTTTTCTTCTTTTTTAGAATTCCAATACTGTTAAGTTTTGCGGACACAAACATTCGAAAATGAATTTTTATTTATAAGAAATATTCATTTATATATGCCTTCAGACATAAAACAATATTTTAAAATTATTTACAAATATAGGCCTCCTGACGACAAAAATTTGAGTGCATTTTAAAGAGAAAAATAATACAGTTTTGACTAAATTATAGTTGTTTAATATATTTTAGGTTAAAATCTTCGATTTAAGTTGGCCTATAATAAAAATATATGATCTTTTGTTTTGTTAAATATAAAACCTATCCTAGATTACATTTCTAGGTTATGTATACAACCTCTTTGTTTGTATTGATACAGACATTGTATTTGTATTAATCCTACTAATATTATAAATGTAAAAGTTTGAACGTTTGTCTGGATGTTGAGATGTGTATATGTTTGACTGTTAATCACGCAAAAAGTACTACATGAACTTGTATGAAATTTGGCACACATGTAGGTCCATGTAAATTATGATTTAAGCTAAAACTTTAACTCTGGGGGCTCCACCAGACCCTTATTTAGTCAATTGCGCTTAGCGTGAAGGATGACTCCAAAAGAGAAATAAACAACTGGTAGGAATAATTTCAGATACAAGTAAGTCTGACTAATGTATATATATAATTAATATTAAAACATTTTATAAGTTACTGTAAGTGTTTAGTTAGTAAAATTTTGCAAATCTATTTAATACTTTATAATTTTGATTGAGAGAGATTTTATATTTTATAAAGATTAAGTGACAATATTTTGAAACTTGATAAAATGTACAAATATGCAATATACAGTTTATTTATATTAAATAATTAAATATACCATTCTAAAATTTCTACTTAATGACAAACTACTTTGAATATCCTAAACTAACAACTTACCGCTGTACCGTTACTTTGAATATGATTAAATTTAATGTAAAGGAAACTGTACTGATTGAACAATATGCAATTTCCTTTACTATTTAAATGGTTCTTTGATCAAAATGTTATTATCTTGCATTACTTAGAATCGACACATAATTTCGATATAATATATGTTACTTTGATACTTCGAGGTCTGCCCTTACAATTAATTACTTACTTCCTACTTACTTTAACTATTTGAACTGATTCTTTTATTATACTGTACTTCCACATACACTACACACACAATACGTATTCTTCTGATTTTACTTCACTTGCACTACACAATTTGGATCCTTTTGTTTCGGAAGTTATTCCTGGAATTCTTTGAACTTTATATTCGTTTAATTACTAAATATTTAATACGTTACCTTTATGATTTTGTTAATATGACTTGAATGAAATTTATTTTATAATATCTTTTAAATTAAAATGAGATATACAAACCAAACATACATTCACTATTAAGCATATTTTTGTGCTGTTTTTGTCAAAAAAACGAAAGCTGTAAAATAGATTGTGGGTGTTGATTGCAAAGGTTTTTTGCAATATCTCTTTTTGCAACTGAGTAAAAAATTAATAAAGTTTACTATTTTTTACTATTTATATCATAAGTTTATGAAAACAATAAAACGGGTTTTGAAAATGTATTCAGCAATCAACATCCTCATATGACAGTACTTCAAATTAAACCAAATTTTTTAATTTATTCCACGAATAAACGGAAAAAATTACTTATTCTGTAGCATTGCTCTTATGGGAATGAGATTCAATATGACAGACAGGGTAATGCCCCCTTAACTGCTTTCTATTCCTCCTATTATAAACTCTGCTCTAAATATTTGGGATTTATGATTTAACTACACAGTCAATACCTTTTCCGTTTATGTAATACAAATAATAATAATATAACATGTTTGAACGAGATAATATAGGTCTAAATATTTGGCCGCGTATTTTATGTTAAAGAAATTTTTCCCAGATCGTTATTAGTTCATTTTGTAATTGGGCTCAATTTAGTGGAGATTTAAATACACTGTATGAGAAATGTTAACACTATCAATATATTGTTTAATAAATCATTCGTTACTTTACTGTTTAAGTTTAAAGCGATATTTTTATTCATGAAACCCTATTTATTTCGTTACCAGCTTTGTCTTTATAAACATACTTAATGTCTTTAAGTTTGATATTCAGGGTGTCCCCAAACTCTCTGGTCCAGTTTTGTGGATTTGTTCCTGGGATCGAGACAAACATATTTCGCAATACTGTATAAACTTGGGTCTACGGTGCTTACTTTTCGTCTGTCAGTCTGTATGTGTTTTTTTTACAAAATAATTAATATCTAGACAACGGATTGACAGATTTGAATTCAAACTTTACATGACGCTTAAAATAACAATGATCTATTTTATTAAAAATAAACTATTATATTCTATTATGCGTTTCAAAATGGAGACTGTTAAAAATTTCAAACCTGAATTACCCAAAAACTGTACATTTTAAGAAACATTTCAAGACACACTTTTTGTAGCCCTTTTAATTCCCTATCGGATGGAGAAATATGAAAACAATCGGTTGAAGGATACTATTTTGTTAAACATAACAACAGCATACGTGCCACAATTTTGGAATTTTTTGCATGCCTTAATAAGATATTTTATGTATATATAGGATGTTCCGTAATGACTCTGAAATATTCTAGGGTATGATTCAGCACATATGGCGGCTTTGTTTTCCCATAGCCGTCATTTTGTTTTTTTTTCCTTAAACAATTTTTATCTAGATAACGGCTAGATTGATTGAGTTCAAACATGACATAAAGGATAACCTGACAATGATCTATTAAAAAAATATATAATCCATTATATCCAATTATGCGGTTCAAAATGGCTTCTGTTTGAAAATTTAAAACCTGAATTACTGGAAATTCAAACAGTTTAAAAAAAATGTCAACATAAAAGGCTTTTTTGTAGCCTTTTTAACTCTCTATTTTGAAGCGCATGATTTGATAAAATCGTTTATTTTTCTTACCATTATTAGGTTAAACTTAATGTCAAGTTTAAACTCAGTCGGTCAAACCGCTCTCTAGATATGAATTATTTTGTAGAAAACACACACAGACAGACAGACGAAAACTTAAGTACCTTAGACTTTATATTGTGATATATGTTTGTCTCGATCCCAGGAACACATCCACAAAAGTAGACCAGAGAGTTCGGGGACACCCTGTACAGTATTATTTATAAGACTACTATAGCAAATACGGCAGTTTGATAGTTACATGCGGAGGCATTCAATTTGGTGCAGGCAGACACGCAGTCAAAACAATATGAACCAAACTTATGTTGACTAAACGTATCGCGACGGATGCAATAGTGTGGCTCTTTTAAAGTGTCTGTTAAAGCCAGCATTTACTCTGTATAGATTTGAGGAAACCTTTTTAAGTTCGATTTGCAATTAAATGTTTTATTCTTGTAACAGATTTCTTGAATACGTTAAACTTTAAGAGTATGAATGTTAACCCAAAATCATCAATAACTGGATTTTACTGTCAAAGTTGTAAGAACTTTAAAACTCTTTACAAGCATGACCTATAACATGTACTCTCTTATCTCAGTATAAAAAAAACCCGGGTTTACAAGCTATTAATCGAATAAAACCCGTAATAATGTAGCATAATTTTCTTGTTTCCCGTTATCTTAGTCTCAATTTAAACTACCATAACACAACTGTGCTGGTTGTGATAGTAGGCCTATTCTTTCAAAAATATTAAAAACTTCTTTTAACATTAGTTTAAAGTATTAAATATAATAATCTGTAATTTGAACAAAAGAAACTTTAACAGACCAAATATACTTTTATCAAACTCGGATAAAAGCAATTAACTCGTATTGATATATAAAGCCTTGAAGTTTCTTGAAACA
This sequence comes from Philaenus spumarius, assembly GCA_018207615.1. Classification (NCBI taxonomy): domain Eukaryota; kingdom Metazoa; phylum Arthropoda; class Insecta; order Hemiptera; family Aphrophoridae; genus Philaenus; species Philaenus spumarius. The sequence continues at coordinate 35,129 of JAGFPH010010250.1, forward strand.
GTTTAAAATTTCTAGTTTACATTATTTCTAGTTTAGTACGTAAAGGTGGAAAAACATATTTTTAACAGTTTCTTAGTAGCAAGAGACTAAAATGTTGTTAACTCCGTCGGCTTTTTGATAATGAAATATATTTTTCATGGGTTGACATGTTTATAAAAGAAAAGTTTCTAGTCTAGTAATATTCAAGATATTAACAAAAAGACATAGTGCAGGTACTTTGGGAGTGTAATAAATCTATTATGACAGAAACAAATCGGACGGATGAGATACAATGACACCCTTTACCTGCTAAACTTTCCAGAAGCAAACCTAAAGGTGACCTGCAGAACAAAAGGAAACAAACAAAGGCAGTTATTTTGAAAAATTTCTAAACCCGATTTGCAGTGATCTGTTCCGTTGTGTTAAAAATAAGGTCTCAGTATTTCTTGTTTTATTTTATTTACT
>JAGFPH010010251.1:12427-25161 GCA_018207615.1 Philaenus spumarius
AATTTGGTATGTAGCTTCCTCTAGGGCCATAGGTGCTTTATAAGAACGTTTTTGAAAAAAATCGAAATTTTAGGGTTGTTTGGGTGGATCAAAGTTATTAAATCACGATTTCTTCAAAACTATCGAACGGATTGGAATGAAATTTGGCATGAAATTTAACTCTAGGGCCATAAGTGTTCACTAAAAAAGGGGTTTTAAAAAATTGGAAATTTTAGGGGGGGGGTTTGGGGGTAAAAATTACTAAATCACGATTTCTCCAAAATTACCGAACTGATTGGAATGAAATTTAGTATGTAGCTTCCTCTAGCTTTACGTGCAACCTGCCCTTCTTTTATTGTACAGATAATAAACAAAAACCTAATACTCTCTCTGTATACATCTCCAATAAACCACTCGCGTCTTTTCGACCTTCGATCCGTTTAATCGCACTGGCCGTATAAATAGCGTAACAAATCTTCATCGTACTGTAACCCGAGTTGGCTCGTTATTCCGGTCGGATTTTGCGAGTCGAAACAAGAAGGACAAAAAAACCAGTCCAAAGAACAATCAAGAAGGCAGGCGAGGCTGACCCAGAAAGAGTTAGGTTAGGTTCTACATCGCGCTGCCATAAACCACTGGCCGGCGGTCCACCTGTCCAGCTGGTAATGGTCCAACTCATATTACTAGAGTGTGTTTCCAGTAAGGTGAACTTTGGTCGAAAACATTTTGCTTCACGAGGAAAGATATTCTGTAAAGTTAAGAATATTCTGTATATTCTGTATTGGAATAAGTAAAGAGTAAACAAAATTGTGTTGCTTGCCACGTTGAACGATCACTCCACAATAAGTAAATGGTCCTTCCACTACAATCTTTACTGGTTTTGCTGTGTACTGTCAATGGTAAATTAATGATAGATGAATCGATTGATTCATGAAAATATATCGATTTATTTAATGAAACGAACGAAATAAATCAAATCAAATATTCTTACAATAATCAAAAATAAATATATAGACGAATAAAGTAAACTAAAAAATCACGAAAAACTTGTAAAAAACAAAATTAAATTAATGCTTAGGCCTAAACAAAGTAGATACTGCTAAAGAGGGATTAACAAATACATAACACACAAAGGAGCCAGTTAAGGCTCTTCTTAACCTTCAAGAAAACTCCCGAGTGTACAGTATGATTTTAATGCAAAAGGCCTGACTCAAGCCGCAAAATCGTTGAAACATGCATTCGTAATACCGTGTTTCGGATTATATTTATAAATTAATAATCTTGGAAACTACTTTAAGTTATAAAGAAGAATTTGTATTTTTTACGTGTTAGCTTAAAATATTGAAATTATTGCTTAAAACTCCTAAAAAATGCGTTAAAAATAATCGATTTTTACTCATTTAAACTGTCGATTAAAAGGAGTTGCCGACGATTTCTTTCAATTATGAGATATAAGACAAAAGCACAAAGCCTTTAAGAACAATTTAAGATTTTTACAGCTTTTTAGGTTGAAAAACGGCGTCCGAAACACGTTAGTACGAAGTGCATATTTTTGCTGATTTACGCAAGGTATAGAAGACCCTTAATTAAGTCCTTGTCTGTGTGCTGGAGCCCAGTTACGGAATCCTGGACGAAACAATGACAATTTCTTGTACTCTACAACCAAAAAACAAAACACGGACAACACAAACACCTGTACGTACACAGGAACATACATAAAACATTTATAATTACACATCATTCAAATACCCTAAATAAACCTTCAACATAATCATTCGAAAGAGAAAACCGTTTTTTTAGTTTACATTTTATTGCCTGTAATGAAAGACCAAATTGTATATAGTGTTTCACAACATTATAAAATTTGGGACTTGAAAATAACCATGTTTTCACGAACAAACTGTTGTTATTTGGTTTGGCAGTTCTATAAAGAACGCCGTGCCTGGTCTTATATTTATTAGGTATACATTTCAATTCATCGGTATCGTAGCCACACCTTTAAACAAACAATTAACAACACCTTATATTGTATAATTAATTATCTTAAGGGAATAATATTTAGTTTTACAAAAAGAGGATATGAACTTGACCTTCCACTTTAACCATAAATATTATCCTATTTTTTTTTAATAAATGACTTTTGTACCCTGTCAATAACATTAAAATATGATTTATAAGTACTACACCAACCAATAGAGCTACAAATAAATTAAAACCAGCCAAATCAAGGAAACGAGAGCACGATTCACGAACGATTCGTTTAATTTGAACGAATCAGCAGATGAATCGATTGATTCATGATTCGCTTGGAAAATAAATAGATTTAATGAACCGAACGAAGTAAATAAATTCAAACCAGCCAAATCAAGGGAACTAGAGCACGATTCACGAACGATTCGTTCAATTTGAACGAATCAGCAGATGAATCGATTGATTCATGATTCACTTGGAAAATAAATAGATTTAATGAACCGAACGAAGTAAATAAATTCAAACCAGCCAAATCAAGGGAACTAGAGCACGATTCACGAACGATTCGTTCAATCAAATTGAACAGCAGATGAATCGTTTGATTCATGATTCACTTGTAAAATAAATCGATTTATTTAATGAACCGAACGAAGTCTATTGGTTTAATTAATAAATAGATTCAAACCATCGAACTCAATAACTGATTGAACTGAACAACTTGCGAATCAGACGCAGTAGCTTAGTCATCGCTCGGGTTCTGCTGTCATTATTTCCCGTCCTAATCAACTACAAGTAAAGTCTTCTGCGCCTAAAAAGTAAAGCAAACACCTTTATTATTCATTTAAATTTGAATGTCCAGTCCTTTTATAGGTACAGAGACAAATAATGATACATACCATTAAGGCAGGTAAAATAAATTAAATACACACACGATAATTTTAGGTTAGGCCTAGACTGATGAACCAACATTTTATGTTTATTGAACGTATTTCAGCGCTTGACGACAATAACTGAACTACGCCGGACGGAACCGATCGTCTCTTAATGTAAATTGATGAACCGAAACACATGTTTCTTGAATGTATTTACATTCAATGCCGTAGCAACCGATTCAGTAACGCTCTTTCGTTACTCGTATTTTATATTTGTCATTGCCATAGCAACGAATTAATATCACTTTTTCCGCTACGCGTTACATTTTCTATTTTTTAACTCCTACCGCGATCCGGGTTAAGGAACTTAGTTCCAATAAATATAAATTATGAACTATTGTTATGTCAGTGTACAATATAGTGCATCTTGACGTTTTGAGTAAAAGTAAATACTAAGGGAATGAAAACTAATAGTTTCTAGAATTAGTCAATAAAGTCAAAATGTCATCCCAGTAATTAACCATGAATATTTATGAGATAAGTACAAAAATAAAACTAGAAATTAAATACTGCACCTTTTTATTACCTACTTAGTTAGCTGGTAGAACCTCCCGTAAAAAGGGCGCCCATATGATATTTTCTAGAGGGGCTAGACCGGGGGTACGGGGGTTAAGGAGGTACCTTCCCCTCCAGTCAAAAGTGTCCAGGGAAATGTTTGACCATCCCGGAAAACTTTTAAAATTTGCGAAGCCAATTTGGCTCTTCAGATGAAATATTAACCCGCACAGCATTGAGTCTAAACCTTTACACCTTCAATGAATACACAAAGCTATAGCATGTCTAGAGGCCGCACAAAGTAGTGCTCCAGTAGCTCATGCCTGAACTCTTGTAAAAAATAAAATAAGCGCATGTAAAATCAAACGGTACATGACATTTCAAACATATTCTAGTACTAAACCACTTCTATGTAATACTGGCTTTTAAATAATTCTCTTGATAGCTAAATACCTGACTTTAATTAATAATATACATGTTTTCCTTTTCCTGGGACCTAGGGGGCCGCGGCTCTCCTCTTCTCATGGGTATAGGCGCCTATATCCCGCGTACTAAATACTATTAAAACAAAATATGCACTTAGCTTTATTGAGTGAAGTTTCGGTAAACCAAGTCCGAATAAAGCTGTTTCCCCCCTAAATTATTGTTTAAAAAGATCTCTACACCTTACTGCAGAGTGTACAGTGGTATTGCACACCCATACATGCAAAGATGAAGTTGTTTGGGCGGTCCACCCATCCCTCTCTATAAAGCGGGACCTATTGAATTTATTTAATGAGGTTTCCGTTTCTTTAACAATTATATTTATGTTTAACCCTTTGAGGACCAAAAAGTGATAAAATTTGAAAAAAAACTATATATTTCTTTATTTGTTGAAAGCGAGCCAACCACCGTTTGCTTTACTTCCGCCCTCCTACCCTCAGACCACAGATATGATTAGATATCTGGTCTCCCTAGCCTAGATTCGAACCCAGCATCTTCTGATCAGGAAGACGCAACGTTATCCACTAGGCTACGGCTTGATTAAAGAAAACTGACAAATTAACAAAACTTACTTTACCATCGGTATAAATATTACGTGTAAAGTAGAAGTAAAGTAAAAGATAGTTTATGAGCACCATCTAGGAGGGGTTATAGGAAGTTTGCTCTTGTTTGAATCTGTATAATTTGTATGTGTGAGAGGTTTATAATAATAACTTAGATCAGTTCTTATTAGGTTAAGTAATTAATTTAAAGCAATATGCTACCCTTTTAATAAAAAATACTGACAAATGAAAGAGTAGAACATGTTTTAAAAAATTGGGGGAATCACACCATATAAATTGCCAATTGAAAGCAAGTACTAGCCAAGCAAGTCCGGCTTTCTGGAGGCATTTGTTGAAACTAGGTGTAGACCTGATGTTTTACAGAACTGCAATGGTACTCTAAAGTACCTCCATGGCTCAACTTGTAGATAAAGCCACTGTTACCTTTTATAAAGACAGTTGAATTGGGTGGTACTTAAAAGTACCGTCGGGCAACAAAGGGTTAAAAGTAGTGCATGGCGGCAATAAATTTTAAATCACAAACTCGATTATAAAGTGGCAATCAAAACGTTTTCTGAAAAGCTGTCGATAATTTTTTTCAAGAGGGGCAACGCCATCGCAGTTAGTAAGTGTAAATAAAAATTCTTTGTTCGTACCACAGATAAAACATATGCTACACCGATAAGGCAGGCGCATTCGAGTTACTACTCCACAGGAACTATACGACTCCCCACCGTCAACTTGCCGATGATGGCGACCCTGTTGTATCCTCTGTTGATAACCCTTCCTCGTTTTCAAACTAGTTAAAAAGTATTGCCAACATTTCCTGCACAAATTGCCCCACAAAATGAATTAAATTAAAACGTTGACATTTGGTTAAGCGACAGTTGTGGCCTTAAGGCTAAACAGTACAAAAAAAGTTGTGTTTTTAGCCCAATAGATAGCAGCACTGTCGTGGCCAAATTAATTTTACTGATTACTCATTTATTTTTTATCCGATTTGAAAAAATAAAACTGTTTTATAATCAGTATAAAGTTGTTAAAGGCGCTATGCTTTCTAATTTTCGAAAACATTTCTTAATAAATTTTTACAATTAATAACTTTTAAAATAAGTCAAAATTTGACTAAAACAGGTAGTCATTTTTTGGGCAAATTTTTTTGAATAATTTTAAAGTTTATTTCAAACAAATCGGTTGAACGGTTTGGTCAGAAACGCGTTTTTAGTTCCAACGTTGTGTCACTCGTTGAACAGCTAACTGACACGCGCACGCACCGACGCGACGCGACGTAGCGCCTTCTCTCTCTCTCTCTCTCTCTCTCTCTCTCCCTCTCTCCCCCTCTCTCTCTCCTCACAGGCACATACAACCAATCCTCGCGGCTCGCAGCTCCCAGCTCTCAAACAACACACAGCCCAAGACGTTTATGATCCGTTTACGTTTTTGTGCGAAATGATGAAAACGAACAAATAAAGAAATGTAATTCAAATGCTCACCAATAGTTAAAGAGTGTATCTCCTCTGTTGATGTAAACATATTTATGTAGCCAATTTCATCTAACTTATGTTTAATTTAATTATAAGGTGTATTAAACGTTTTTAATCTGTGTATTTAATTTAATGTGTCTACAACTGTTTAAAATTAATTAATTAAAATTAATTAATCCTGGGATCGAGACAAATAAATTTCACAATACAAAACTTGGTCTACTGTACTTTGTCGTCTGACTGTCTGTATGTGTTTTTTACAAAATAATTCATATCTACCGAACGGATTGACCGATTGAGTTCAAACTTGACATGAAGTTGACCTAGCAATGATCTATTTAAAATAAATAATGCGTTTTAAAATGGCGACTGTTTCAAAATTTCAAACCCAAATTACCCAAAAACGGTACATTTTAACAAAAAAATGTCGAGACATCTTTTTTATAGCCCTTTTGATTTATCATCGGATAGTGTTACTGTAAAAACAATCGGATGACGGATAATAGTTATGTTAAAGAGCCGATACATAATAAAAAGGACTACAAAAAAGATGACTTGAAACTTTTTATAAAAATGTATGGTTTTTGGGTAATTCAGGTTTGCAATTTTTTAACAGTCACCATTTTAAAACGCATTAATGGATATAATCGCTTATTTTACTTAAAATATATAATTGTTAGGTAAACTTTATGTCAAGTTTTAAGTCAATCGGTCAAACCGTTCTCTAGATACAAATTATTTAGTGAAAAAACAAAATGGCCGCTATGGAGAAAACCAGGGCTCTATAACAAGGGCTAAACCGTTTCTTTGATCTCGGCACTGTGCCGCCAGTTTCACTCTGACGCCACAATGCTAGCTGGTAATATTTGAGTAGTGCGTGCGCAGTCGCTCGCTGTTTTAACTCGATGGAAAGGCTTCAGTAAAATAAAATTTGGATATTCTTAATCTACATAAAGTACGGATTCTAACAGTATAAAAAACTTTTATTTTAACAGGTATTTCGAATTTTAATAATTGAAAATATTTGAGAATTATCACAGACTGACATGAAAAAGTCACTAAGCGAGGAAATTTTTTATTTTTGGGTTACAAACAAACTTCCAGCGGGAAAGTTGTAGCCATTGAATTGATCTAAACTATCCAATTCACCGATTTGTTATAAAATGATTACATCATTATGAAATCGTTTTTTAAATGAGCGCTAGGAGGTGCCGCGCCACGACTCCCGAAGTACAGTTGTTTGATACGGGAATAACGTTTATGTACATATTGTTATTTTAGGTACTGTAAATCACTTGTCCCCAGGAAAAAAAAGTAAGCATTTTATTTTAACATAAACTAATTATGATTTATAATTAATATTTGATATTATTGAAGAAACATTTAAGTACTCCGCAAATTAGACAACAACGAACAAATTATTTAAAAGACAGCATATTTCTTTGTTATAAAGCAATTCTTTTAATTAAATATGAAGCTAATTTTTTTACGTAATTACGATTTTCTTTTTCCATCATTGATCTCTAATTTTATTTCTTTGAATTTACGTAATAATGATATTATTTTTAAACGTTAACCTCCAACTTAACTTTTTGTGTCCACTTCAATAATATCAAATTTTAATTATAAATTATAATTAGTTTATGTTAAAATAAAATGCTTACTTTTTTTCTAGCTGGCATAATTACCTGGGGACAAGTGATTTACTATATTACCAATAACAATAACAATATGTACATAAACGTTATTCCCGTATCAAACAACTGTACTTCGGGAGTCGCGGCGAGGCACCGCCTCGCACTCATTTAAAAAAAAAATTAACTGGGTGTGCGACCACACGTTGGAAGTGATAACTTCTATGACTACGGGGATTTTTAACTCGGTAAATGTGTACAATTATAAGGATTATAAAACTGTAGGCCTTTTTGTTCAAATTGTTTATTTATATCCGTTATTATATATTTAAAGAAAGGTAAAAATATTATCTTTTAGTTACCTTTTATTTCATATTGATAGATCAAATGATTTAGAAGTTGTTAATATTACAGTAAAGAAATTAATAATCAAATATGTTATACAAAGATGTACGAATGTTTGCGAAGTTAAACAGTAGGTATCCTTCTTTAAATTTGTATAAACGAATATATTGATGATCAAAGGTTAGTTTTATATACAGTTTATAACCCCAAAGCAAATCTTATAACGTGTAGAAGCCCATATAACTTATAGTTATAGAAGCCTACATTAGTTGTATAACTAATATATAAGAAAATTAACATCACAAGAAATTTTAATGGTTGAAGTTGTAAACATAACCCCAAAATATAATCTAAGCTGGGTTTTGTTTAAGAATTACAGATGATGGGCGAAATCAGCTGTTATATTATATTAACTAATTCTTATGTGTTAATTTGATTGCTATGCTAATAAATGTAAATAATGTATTAATAATATTCCCTCTCCACGGTCTGACTTGTGTCTAAACAAAAGCGTGACGCGAGATCTCGCGAGAAATCTGGCGTGATGCGAGATCTCGCGGGAAATCTGGCGTGATGCAAGATCTCGCGAGAAATCTGGCGTGACGCGAGATTTCGAAAACATAGCCAAGTCGAAAGTGCCCAACGGGCCAATAGAAGTTATCACTTCAAAAACGATTTCATAATGATGTAATCATTTTATCACAAATCGGTGAATTGGATAGTTTAGATCAATTCATTGGCTACAACTTTCCCGCTGGAAGTTTGTTTATAACCCAAAAATAAAAAATTTCCTCGCTTAGTAACTTTTTCATGTCAGTCTGTGATAATTCTCAAATATTTTCAATTATTAAAATTCGAAATACCTGTTAAAATAAAAGTTTTTTATACTGTTAGAATCCGTACTTTATGTAGATTAAGAATATCAAAATTTTATTTTACTGAAGCCTTTCCATCGAGTTAAAACAGCGAGTTAACGACTGCGCACGCACTACTCAAATATTACCAGCTTGCGTGTATCAGCATGGTTACGTCATAGGCGATCGATACTGGGTCACGGTAAATGATCAAAATGGTATAGCCCTTGTTATAGAGCCCTTGGAGAAAACAAAGCGTTTCCGAAAACATATCCAATTGATGTGTTTTCTAATTCTTATGTGCTGAATCATATCCTAAAATATTACATAGTCATTACGAAACATCCTGTATATACAAGAAACATATCTTAGTAAAAGTATGCAAAACATACCAATATTGTGGTTACGTATGCTGAATTAATATTTTATAAAAACCAAGTGGGACGAGCAGGAAAAACAATACATGTAATGCTCTTCAACAATATATGGGAAACGGAAGCATTTCCCGGTGCGAGTCGTCACTGAGCGAGCGCGTGGCGTGATGAATTTGTTTGATGGCGCGCGGGTTGGGGGGGGGGGGGGAATACGCGCGAAAAAATACTAGAGATAAACCTTGCAAAATCGATTCCGACGGAACCACTGGTTCGATCTTCAGTCTGAAAAATTATTAATTCATTTCTCCATCAAATCTTCAAAATGACTACCTGTTTTTCTTTAAAAAAAATTCCTTTTAGCAGTTACAAAGTAATTTTTTTTATTAAATAAAAAATAAAAAAAATCGTTAGCATAGCGACTTAAAGATACATATTAGAAGTACAAATCAGTTTTCAAACCAATTTTTACTCAAACGGTAAGCGAGTAATCAGTAAAATGAATTTTCATAATTTTGAAGCGCTACGTGGCGGCAGTATTTGGAACTACTGCCGGGGTGTTTAGCCTTAAAGGTCGCTTGGGCTATAAACGTAATGGCCTGCGTTATAATAATCTATTTTAGTATTGTTATAACAGATAAGCTCCGGATAACCGGTCGGACGGACGCTAATACGTCCAGTTTGTGCGGTTTCCTGTCGTACGATATCGTATTCTAATTACTCGTATATATTAATTTTCTCGAAAGGTCATCCATTGCGATAGTGTAATTTCGATAGATATCATCAAATGTGGCCAGTTGTTCTACGGGACGAAAACATGTTTTCTTTTTTCAGCTGTTCTGTCTAAAGATAATAGTAAGGAGTATAGCAAGGAGCTGTCGTTGACACACACTACAGCTCATACCATTTGCATTCTCATCCAGTTAAGAGCTATGTTTAAAGTTTAAGTTCTCTAGCACATCGGGAAGTTAGTTTGAAATTGATTGCAAAATTTGTACATAACAGACAAGAAAGTGAGTTAATAAAAAACGTGGTAAATAATAGTAAAATCTGATAGGAATAAAATCGAAAGTGCCATAACGTAGAAAATCTAGATAATCTATATTATATAAAAGCGAAATACCACTCACTCACTCACTCATCACGATTTCTCTAAAACTACTAAACGGATTGAAATGAAATTTGGTATGTAGCTTCCTCTAGGGCCATAGGTGCTCACTAAGAAAGGGTTTGAAAAAAATTCAAAATTTTAGGGGGGGTTTGGGGGGATCAAAGTTATTAAAAAACGATTTCATCAAAACTACCGAACGGATTGGAATGAAATTTGGTATGTAGCTTCCTCTAGGGCCATAAGTGTTGACTAAAAAAGGGTTTTAAAAAATTGGAAATTTTAGGGGTGTTTGGGGGGTAAAAATTACTACATCACAATTTCTCCAAAATTACCAAACAGATTGGAATGAAATTTGGTATGTAGCTTCCACTAGGGCCGTAGGCGCTCGCTAAGAAAGGGTTTCAAAAAATTCGAAATTTTAGGGGGATTTGGGGGGATCAAAGTTATTAAATCACGATTTCTTCAAAATTACCCAACAGATTGGAATGAAACTTGGTATAAAGCTTCCACTAGGGACATAGGTGCTTACTAAGAAAGGGTTTGAAAAATTTCGAAATTTTAGGGAGGGTTTGGGGAAATCAAATTTAGTAAAATCATAATTTCCGATCTTTTGTTATTATGACAATTGTGCTTTTATTATTTAAGATCTATATATATAAAAGCCAAATACCACTCACTGACTGAACTCTTAAAAAGAATACAATTACGTTAAAAAGACTGAAAATACCAACCACCACGGGCAACGCCGTACGTGTCAGCTAGTAATCTATATTATTAAAAGATTTTTGTCGAACACCTATTTCCAATCGCCCAGACTCTCCTAATGGACCGATTTTGATGATTTTTTAAATGTGTTTCTTAATACCTCTAGATATGTCATCAAGCATTGAATTTTTTTTTTAAGCATTCGGGGCCATAAAAATTCAAATTTTATGAAATTTTTCCAGCTCTTTGGATTTATTTTAAAAACTAAAAAAGGTGCGAGGTTGGTTGATAGCTCAATCGAAAGAGCTAAAAATTTAGACTAACATTTCTAACTTTTATGTTAGGTTTTTGTATAGAGCGCCATCTGTTGGACGTAAAAACAACACAGAATGTACTAAATATTGTATAGAAAAGGGAGCGCCTTAGTAAATAATTATTAAATATATATAGTGTTGGTACAGTAATCAGCTGCTCAAATATTTATTTCCATTAACAGCTGATTTCAAAATTTTAAACAATTATTTCTATTTCTAACTTTTAGGTTGAGTTTTGTTCAAGTAGCCTATATACCTGCTGGTTTTTAACCTTTATTACAACTGACGGTATAAAATGTAAGAAATAATTTGATTTGGACATTTAATATTATTTATCATCTTGGCTTTGAGATTATTATTAATCCTAACCTTTATTGTAAAGAAATCGTGAGAGAAGGGTCCAACGGGATTGGCGTGCGAAGCACGCAGGGGTCTCCTTTAGTTAAATTATAAATTAATACTACTGTGTAAAGAAATGGCAAATAAAGTTTAAGTGTTTCCCAAAACACTGCTTCCCACCGTTGCGCGTTGGTTGGTTTATAAAGCAGACAAGACAAGACAAGAGCTACACGCGAAACCCAGTCCGATAATGCCAACAGATTTCGATATTGTTCCCGGTAAGTTTACGAGCGGCCAATTTGCCCAGCCCTCGCTGTATTGCTTTATGGTCGGCTAGTTCAGCTCTGCGCTCTACAGCCCATTGTTGCGAGGTAATGCGGGTTTTCGATTCTTTTTATTGGGACGTTTCCAAGCGTCCGTTTTATCGCGCAAGTGGTCTTGGGGTAAAACCGATATCTGCAACATTGTGGTACAAGTTTTGTAAGTTTATGAAAAAGTAATTAGCGAATTTCCATAACAATGAGCTATTGCAGTGGCCCTTATGGTAAAACCCAAGGTCGGGAGTAGCAAATGGGCATATGTATATATGTGTTCGCACTCTAGCGACCGCATTTTAAGTCCGATTTGGTTCAAATTTGGTGCACATGTTGGTTGTCTACGTCGCTCGGACGAGTCCGTTAGCCAACAAAATCCAACAACCGGAAGCACGTTTTTTGACCGGAAGTGACTATTTTTTGAAATTTTTCCTACGAGAATGAATTTTTTGGAGTTTTTCTACAAATATAAACGATGGATGTTGTTCTGCACATTTTGTTTTTTTACGCGACCTTGTAACTCGCTTGGTTCCCTCGAAATCGATCAAAACGTAAAATATCATAAAAGTACCCGGTTGAAAGCCATGTGGTGGATTTTACCGTTGGGTTGGCGTGCGAAGCACGCAATGCATTGTGTATTGAAGATACTCCCAATATCCGGAATGGCGTGCGAAGCACGCAATTCTTTGTGTTGAAGATACTCCCAATATTCGGAATGTCGTGCGAAGCACGCAATGCATTGTGTATTGAAGATACTCCCAATATTGGGAATGTCGTGCGAAGCACTTAATGCATTGTGTATTGAAGATACTCACAATATTCGGAATGGCGTGCGAAGCACGCAATGCATTGTGTATTGAA
>JAGFPH010010251.1:25171-41308 GCA_018207615.1 Philaenus spumarius
ATACTGCCAATATTCGGAATGGCGTGAGAAGCACACAATTCTTTGTGCGTTGAAGATACTATCGGAATGTCGTGCGAAGCACGCAATGCATTGTGTATTGAAGATACTCCCAATATTCGGAATGTCGTGCGAAGCACGCAATGCATTGTGTATTGAAGATACTCACAATATTCGGAATGTCGTGCGTAGAACGCAATGCATTGTGTATTGAAGATACTCCCAATATTTGGAATGTCGTGCGTAGAACGCAATGCATTGTGTATTGAAGATACTCCCAATATTCGGAATGTCGTGCGTAGAACGCAATGCTTTGTGTATTGAAGATACTCTCAATATTCGGGATGGCGTGCGAACCATTTTGCAGCTATTCATCACCGTCATGAATAGACCTATTTTCCAAATTGTTGGTTGAAACCCTAAAACATAGGCCTATAAATTTAATTTTGGAAATTTGCTCAACTCACGTCAGCGGATCAGCTGCGTGGTCAAATTACTTTATATTTTCCACAGAATTCCAATATAACGACAACAAATGTCCATACAATATTGTAGTATTTACTGTGTTGGTATAGGATGCCGGGTTGAACAAACCAATTAGTACACATAACTTAACTGTTATCCTTCATCCGATTGTTTTGACAGTTACACCATCCGATAGGAAATCAAAAGGGCTACAAAAAGGTATCTTGAAATTTTTCGTTAAAATGTACTTTTTTTGAGTAATTTAAATTTGAAAGTTTCAAACAGCCGCCATTTTGAAACGCATGATTGGATTTAATCGATTAGTTTTCTTGAGATATTTCATTGTCAGGTTAAACTTCATGCCAAGTTTGAACTCAATCAGTCAAACCGTTCTCTAGATATGAATAATTTTGTACAAAAAACAAAATGGCGGATATCTAGGAAACTAATCGCTTTAGGACCTATGTTTATAGGAAGTTTTGTTCTTGTTTTGACTAAAGGAACAATTTGTGGAAGTCTGGAAACATAATTTGGGAACACCCTGTATAGCAATGACTTTATAGTGAGACCTAAGGACGGGAGTGGTCAATGAGCACGGATCATGGTCCCCAGATCACATTTTGGAGTGTAATTGAAAATTATATAGCCCTATATATACGCGTGTGTTCGCACTTAAGGCTCGGCAGGACTGAACAAATATTTCTGAGTTGTCCGCATCTCTCCAAGTGGCAGAGCTGTACACTAATAGCATTGAGTTTGCTAGTGTTTCATTCTTCCGCTAGCAAATATAGGGCAGCTTCATAAAGGCGGAAAATAGAGGGTTGCAGACGTAATCCTGATGGTAAACGAACTGAAATGCGCATGCGTGACAATGTACGGTAGTATGTAATATCTAACTCGGCTTTCTCTCACACATTGAACAATAACGTATATATTATTTGTCTAGTATTTCTCCGCGAGCAACAAGTTGATGTGATAACCACCAGAGTGCAGGCTAAACACTCGAGTAATAACACAAATTCGGCGCGTACATGCTTCCACGATAAAGTGGATTTTTTTCATTGTAAATTATCGAAAATTATTGAAATTACTTTTGTTTGAAAGATAATGAAACTTCGAATGTGGTGATCTTTTTACATTTTTGATATGTGCATTATTGAATAAGAAAATAATCGGTACCAGGAACTGACGCATACTTTCTAAAAAACATATTTAAGTTATTAAACAGATTCGACTTCATAATTGTAGAGGTGATATTAAACTAATAAATTAACTAATAAATATTATTATTATTAGCTAGAGAGAAAACTATTAGATCGATTTCGAATAAATTTGCACCAAACACGTCAATTAGGCCTATATAGATGCACGAAAAAAGGTTTTGAAAAATTTTGAAAAACAACTAACTTTTCGGCCAAAAAACTCCCAAAAATCATTTATTATTATTGTTAGCTAAACGAGAATTTTTAGGAAGATGCGGTTTTTAAGGGTACATATGGTAGGGTACATTAAGGGCTACAAATGAGCCAAATTTTATCAAATCGTTAGAGCCGTTTTTTATAAAACAATAATAACAGATTTTTTGGGGTTTTTTGACGAAAAAAGGGGTTGTTTTTCAAAAATGTTTAAAACCTTTTTTTGTGCATCTATACAGGCCTAATTGACATGTTAGGTGCAAATTTGTTCGAAATCGATAGAATAGTTTTCTCTCTAGCTTTGTATACATACAGACATACATTTTGTAAAAAACAATTTTTTATTGACTTCATAATTGTAGGTGGGGTAGGAGAGGTGATATTAAAGTAGGAGATTAACTGATAAATATTATTATTATCTAGAGAGAATACTATTCGATCGATTTCGAACAAATGTGCACCAAACACGTCAATTTGGCCCGTATAGATGCACGAAAAAAAGGTTTTGAAACATTTTGAAAAACAACTCCCTTTTCGGCCAAAAAGTCCCAAAAATCTGTTATTATTGTTATTAACTAAACGAGAAATTTTAGAAAGATGCTGTTTTTTGCATATGGTATCGCACATAAAAGGTTACAAATAAGCCAAATTTTATCAAAATCGTTAGAGCCTTTTTTTATAAAAAAATAATAACTGATTATTTGGGGGGTTTTGGCCAAAAAGGGGGTTGTTTTTCAAAAATTTTCAAAACCAATTTTCGTGCATCTATACAGTCCTAATTGACATGTTAGGTGTAAATTTGTTCGAAATCGATAGAATAGTTTTCTCTCTAGCTTTGTATACATACAGACATACAGACATACATACATTATGTAAAAACCACTTTTTTTGAAGCCAGTGGTCCCAAAACGGATTTTCCACAAAAATCTCAAGATCGATTTTTTTTGCGATCACTATACTTTCTGTATACTATAATATAGTGAGAAAGTAAAAATAGCAAACTTTGATATTAGTCAAGTCAAAGAACAAATTTAGTTAAAAACTAAATTTTAAAAACAAAAGATATCTACATTCGGACTGTCCTAACCTTTAAAATGCCACATTCAGAATAATTTTCTGATCATTATTACCAAGGGACCAAGGACCAGGGTTTTCGCTCTAGCTTTGTATATATACAGACATACAGACATACATACAGACAGACATTTTGTACAAACCACTTTTTTGGACTCAGGGGGCTCCAAAACGGATATTTCCACAAAAATCTCAACATCGATTTTTTTGCGATCACTATACTTTCTCTATACTATATAGTATAGTGAGAAAGTAAAATATTACAAAAATATTACCTTTTAATTACTTTTTACTTCATATTGATAGATCAAATGATTTAGAAATTATTAATATTATAGTAAAGAAATTAATAATCGAATAGGGCCTATGTTTATATGTTATACGAAGATGTACAAATGTTTCCGAAGTTAAACGAATAGGTATTTCTTCTTTAAATTTGTATAAACGAATATTTTGTTTATAAAAGGTTGTATTTATATACAGTTTATAGCCTCAAAGCACATATTATAACAAACATTACTTCTATAACTCATATTTAAAAAAATCAACTTCATAAGAAATTATAATGATTGAAGTTGTAAACATAACCCCAAAATATAATCTACACTTGGTTTACGAAACAATTTTTTAAGTGTAAACTTCTATGGGCACCCCTCGTCTAAAAATTTCGGTTGGTGAATCGGATTTTACCGTCACGCGTCACCCTCTACTATATATAGGATACATGTGTTCATAGCAGAGTATTTAGTTTACTTGGTAAGTAAATGGACATTGTGCTTCCTCATTTTTGTAACTTGTGTGAAAAAAAGTTTACTTGGTAATAGGCCTACCGCTGAAATGGACATTATGCTTTCTCATTTTGCAAGTTGTTTTGAAATAGTTTCCTTGGTAATTATTACCTCTGAAATGGGCATTGTGCTTCATCATTTCGTAACTTGTGTGTAAAATATTTTACTTGGTAATATCGCTGAAATGGACATTGCGCTTCCTCATTTCGTAAGTTGTTTTAAAATAATTCATTTGGTAATACCTCTGAAATGGACATTGTGCTTCATCATTTCGTCAGTTGTATTAAATAATAGTTTTCTTTGTATACCTCTGAAATGGACATTGTGCTTCCTTATTTCGTAAGTTGTCTTAAAAAGGTTTACTTGGTAATACCTCTGAAATGGACATTGTGCTTCGTCATTTCATAAATTGTGTTTTTATTCAATATTTTCTATACTTTTGAAGTGTAAATCAGAATATCGCCATGGAAGTTTACACTTCTTCCGTGTGGTCTTAAGCACAACCACTGAAATGCATGGTTTATATAGGGTGTTAATTTGATGTACCACAAGCTATATGTGTCCATTACAAGTTGAGGGGAGGAGCTTTTTTGATTTTGTAAATATGTTTGCTAAAGTTTCCCTGACGGTGGATAACCGTACCGAGATCAGACTTTACATATTTCTTTCCGTCTTTTAAATGATGTAGTTGATAAGCTATCAGTAAATCATTCCATATAACGAATAACATCACACACCCAATGCCAAACGTCACGAGAAAGGCTACAAATCCTTCCCCAACAATGCCCGTTAGTCATAATGATCGGGTTTTAAGCGTGTCTAATGCCACCCCTCGCTGTGATTGTGTGGTCCTTTAAGGGTGGTCTTTCCATTTCCACCCTCACTTAATACAATCGTGTTAATTCCACCACGCAGTCGCAGATGATTCCGTAGATAAATAGCTATCGTATTGTGTTACCTCGACCCGGGAGAATGCGGGGAAAAAACGAGGACCTCCTTGGTACTGAAGGATGGCTTTTGGAGGTTAGGTTTCATTGAATTATAACAGACGGACTGTATAATTTCAATTAATATGTCATGGCATGACCCGATCCGTAACATGGGTTCTTATAGGACTACGTTTTTTTGCACCGAGTTGCGACGGATGAGGACGCCATAATGTTGTTGACGATGTAATAGCTCGTGCATCACTGAAGATGGCGACTTTGTCGTTGAAACGCGTTTGAGTTAATAAACGTATTAGTTGTGAAATTCTGTGTTCAAAGTTTATTCTATCAAGGTGTAATAACTACCAAATTCTGACAAATGATAATATGTGTGATAAAACTAAAATTTTAGGTTTAACTGTGGAAATTTTAATAATTGCAATGGTTTGGCTTTGGATAAAGTAAACCAAATAAAATATATAGGTTTAACTAGCTGACCCGTACGGCGTTGCCCGTGGTGGTTGGTATTTTCAGTCTTTTTAACGTAATTGTATTCTTTTTAAGTGTTCAGTCAGTCAGTGGTATTTGGCTTTTATATATATAGATCTTAAATAATAAAATCACTATTGTCATAATAATAAAAGATCTGAAATTATGATTTTAGTAACTTTGATCCCCCCAAACCCCTCCTATAATTTCGAATTTTTGAAACCCTTAGTGAGCATCTATGGCCCTAGAGGGAGCTACATACCAAATATCTTTCTAATCCATTCGGTAGTTTTGGAGAAATCGTGATTTAGTAACTTTGATCCCCCCCCAACCAACTTTAAAATTTCTAATTTTTTGCAACCTTTTCTTAGTGAGCACCTATGGCCCTAGAGGAAGCTACATACCAAATTTCATTCCAATCCGTTCGGTAGTTTTGAAGAAATCGTGATTTAATAACTTTGATTCCCCAAACCCTCCTAAAATTTCGAGTGTTTTAAAACCCTTTTTTAGTGAACACTTATGGCCGTAGTGGAAGCTTCATACCAAATTTCATTCCAATCCGTTCGGTAGTTTTGAAGAAATCGTGATTGAATAACTTTGATCCCCCCAAACCCCCCCTAAAATTTCGAATTTTTTCAAACCCTTTCTAAGTACGCACCTATGGGCCTAAAGGAAGCTACATACCAAATTGCATTCCAATCCGTTCGGTAGTTTTGAAGAAATCGTGACTTAATTACTTTGATCCCCCCAATCCTCCCCTAAAATTTCGAATTTTTTCAAACCCTTTCTTAGTGAGCACCTATGGGCCTAGAGGAAGCTACATACCAAATTTCATTTCAATTCGTTCGGTAGTTTTTGAAAAATCGTGATGAGTGAGTGGTATTTCGCTTATATATATATAGATAGTTAATCAGATTTAACATGGGAGGGATATATTAGGAAACTTAAGGGAGAATTGTATAGTGCGCTAAAATTGTATTTATTAAGTAATATTTGTCCACCTAAAGTTTTATTATATGTATACCACCCGTTAGTGAGTTCTCGCTTGGATTATGGGTTGAGTTGTTGGGGTGATAGTTATCTATCCACGCTCAAACTTATTATAACAATTCAAAAACATATTGTAAGAGTAATCTCGAGGAAATCTAGACTCGAACACTCTTGGCCTATTTTTTTCTAAATTAAAAATCTTACCGTAAGACCGATGGTGATATAATGTGTGTTAAAATATATAACGGGGTGTTATAGTTTATAAGGAAATCATATTATCTAGGAACTCGCGACGTTAGCTGTATGTATTACACCGACTTCTGACAGACTTTAATATAATGTGTGATAAAGTATATAACGTTGAGGAAATCATATTACGTCTTAAAATAAACCAAACATGTCGGAAGTCGGTGCATATTACTTCGTTCAAAACGAGACGGCGTTGTCGTCTGCCGGAACTCGGTGCAACAAACCTTGCCAATGCTGCGGATCAAGTAACGCCATGATTACTACTAAGACACTGTATGCGTCGAAGTAAATATTTCAAAAACGACTTGTAGAGACAGTTTTGGGTGTTTGTTTGGCAATTTTTATAATTAAAACTAAAATAAAGGCGCCCAGGTTACTCCGCTGTTGAATAATAAAAACACTAAGACAAAAATCCTTATTTTTTCTTTTTATGACTTCAAGGTTCTCTTAAGGTTTTCGAACATTTTAGTAATGTTAGATCGCTTCCCGATGGTCAGCACTCGGAAGCTTAAATAATGTTATTTTAAGAACAACCAAACTCATTATTATTAAGGTAGGGAGAGGTTAGTTTAGGTATTTTTAAGGTTATTAACAATTACGCTTGTGCAATAATCAACATTGACTGGTAATATTGTGAGTATGGCTTTGTAAAATAGAGTGACAAAGAATGTAATACAAATACCCCGCACGGGGGGTGCAGACTAGCTGCACCTATTAAGAGGGGTTTGGCGTCCCTCGCGGTCCCGAGTCAAACATACACACTATTGCTTACAACACCTAAACAAAACATACACACGTCACATACCTTGAAATATCGTTTTACATTTCACCTGCACCTCAGTGTGACATTTTACTGCACTGACTTGTGCACTACAGTTACGTCCCTCGTGTACCATCTTTCACAGTACAGACTATAAACTACATTAAAGTTTTATAGAAATATAACAGACAAGACATTAGATATTGTGTGACAAAGACCTTCAAAACTGTCTCGATAAGTCACTTAGTCCAGTGGCTAGAACCTTATCTGAAACTAAGTCACTTAATGGGCGCCGGGAGCGCTGCCAACCACTTTACTAATTTGGGCATTACTGAAACTTTTTCAAAACAACATTGATTGATGTACTGATTGTGAATACAGAGTGAGCTTTTAGACTACTTTAGGGGGACCTTGTAGTTTCTGTATCAATCATATTTAAAATAAATAAACGGTACCAGGAACTGGCACATACTTTCTCACAAACACATTTAAATTGTTAAACAGATTCACAGTGACTTCATAATTAATTGTAGGAGGGGGTAGAAGAGGTGATATTATTAACGTAGGAGATTAACTAATACATATTATTATTATTAGCTAGAGAGAAAACTATTCGATCGATTTCGAAAAAAATTGCACTAAACACGTCAATTAGGCCTTTATAGATGCACGAAAAATGTTTTCGAAATATTTTGAAAAACAACCCCCTTTTCGGCCAAAAAAACCCCAAAAAATCAGTTATCCAAACCAAAGTTTGTAGAAAGATGCGGTTTTTTGCATATGGTAGGGTACATTAAGGGCTACAAATAAGCCAAATTTTATCAAAATCGTTTGAACCGTTTTTTTAATAAAAAAATAATAACTGATTTTTTGGGGGTTTTTTGGCCAAAAAGCGGGTTGTTTTTCGAAATTTTTTAAAACCATTTTCGAGCAACTTTACAGGCCTACTTGACATGTCTGGTGCAAATTTGTTCGAAATCGATCGAATAGTTTTCTCTCTAATTTTGTATACATACAGACAGAATTTTGTAAAAACCACTTATTTGGACTCAGGGGGTCCCAGAACGGATATTTTCACAATTCACATAGATTTCTTTTGTGATCACTATGCTTTCTCTATACTTATATTATAGTGAGAAAGTAAAATTTAGGTGCAAAAGAAAAATTTAAAGTTTTAATTTAGTACGCGCTTATTTTATACCTTTTTGATCTCTGTTAACATGTTAAAAAAATATAATAATTCAACCACGCACCTAACCTCTGATTTGAGTTGAGAGAATTTCCAAAATTAAGTTTAGGCTATATGTTTTATAGTTTCAACTATTTGAGAAATTGATCTACTCACGAAGGCGTTGAATAGCTGCCTGCGTGTACGAAATATATTAGTAGAATTTGTTTGCACATTAGCCTTAAATACAGGCTCATGCCCTGCTTCGTTCCTTGCTTTGCACCTCGATCATTGTATAAAACTTTCAATTGAAAAGTTTTTGCGAATTAAATGCCTTTAAAACTATACTTTGTAAGTCTTGATCGGTGCATTTTTTACTGAAAAAATCAGAAACCACTGAAAATTTTTTTTTTACGAGTTCCTAAAATCATTAGCTTCAAAACGTACGAGCTTCGTTCCGCTCGCACCTTGCGGAATCGAATTATGGACTGATTCGCTTCGCTCGCACCTTGCGGAATCGGATTATGGACTGCTTCGCTTCGCTTGCACTTTGCGGAATCGGATTATGGACTGCTTCGCTTCGCTCGCACCTTGCGGAATCGGATTATGGACTGCTTCGCTTCGCTCGCAACTTGCGGAATCGGATTATGGACTGCTTCGCTTCGCTCGCACCTTGCTGAATCGGATTACGGACTGCTTCGCTTCGCTCGCAGCGGACAGAGTTTTCATCCCGGCCGTCGGCATCGTGAAAGAAGCTGCTCCAAGGTCAACCGCTCTCGTGGATTTGCACCAAGTAATTTCATGGTATTTTATTTACGTTTTGATCAATTTTGGGGGACCGGACGAGCTATAAGGCAGTGTGAAAAAACAAAATGTGCAGAATAATCTCCTACATTTATTTCTTTACGTAAAACCCCCAAAAAAGTCTCATTCTAGTACGAAAACAAAATGTGCTTCCAGTTGTTGTATTTTTGGCTAACGAAATAATAATAAAAAAAAACAATGGGTGTGCTTAAGGGTCTGCTCCAGTAAACGAGAAAGCAACCGGAAACGCAACCGCTTCTCACTGTATCCCTATCTAAACAGTGCAATTTCGTGCAGCTGAACGCTTTGACATTGCCTCATTTCAAACCGTTTTATAAGTCTATCTTTTGTAATTGAGTGTTGAAAAAAAAAACTGAATATTCTTTATAAAATTTCGGATCCGGCTTGCAAATTATTTTTCATTATTAATTTTTTATTGTGTTAGGAAACAAATTCAAACTTTGTACTTACTAAATGTCAGTTACTTGACAAATTAAAGAAATTTAAAAAAATGTAAACTGCAATACGGATGCGTATTGTGACTGTGCTTAAAATGAGACCTTGCAAACAATTTTATGATAAAAAGTAAACGAAATAAATGGTTTGAGATTTAACATTGCTCTTATGGGATAAAAATCCATTTTATTTTTACTGGAGCAGACCCTTAAGACCACACGTTGGAAGTGATAACTTCTATGAGCGATTTATATTTTTATCAGTATTAATATTAGAGCAGAATAAGGGTCAACAAATTACACAAGTCAATATATTGTCAAAAAATATTATTATTTCTGATTGCCTTACTGAACTGGTTCATTTTACTATAAATTTACTTTTTGTGTACTTACAGCTCTCAGTCTTTTATTTTTATTTTTTATTTCCTGGTGACGTACGTTTCGCCTTTTCTATTCAGGCATTATCAAACCTTCACTTCACTATTACTTTACATTTGTTAATGAGCGTCAAGTTTTTTAAAATGAAACACTTATACATAACATTCACAAACAACATCTAACACATAACACAATACAACACTCAATAGGGACATTTAAATTTTATTCAAAATTACGCGAGCCGAAAGTACGTGTGGCCGCGATCGTTGCTAGCATGGCCACACGTGAATTTGTACGATCTAAAATGAAAATTTTGCAAAATCCTTTGTTAGTGTGCGTCTATCAGTCGTCAACGGAAAGGTTGTAGAGAGAAATGGAAGGAACACAATTTTTACTTTGGGACTTTGTTTGGACTATTTAAAAAGTAAACATACTAAAAGCTCCCACTCCTAGGAGGTGAGCGGGGTGCAGGGGAGAACGTAGAAGCTATACAATTTCTTTTCTCATAACGTTCTCGTAGGATTCTGGGCCGAAGAGTTAGACAGTCAAATAAGGCAAAAAAACGTGATGAAAAATTTGGTTTCTCGATAATAAGCGAATTTTGATCGCGGATGTCTAGGAAACTATGTGAGATAGTGAAAAGTGAACAGGATCAATCTTGTACCACATTTTAACGCCTTTAATTTTGTATAGAGAGGTCTTATCGCTAGGACGAATAGTTTTCGAGATATAAGCGAAAAATAGAAACAAGGGACGTTCTCCCCTGCATCTCGCTCACTTCCTAAAAGTGGGGAATTTTAGTATGTTTACTTTATAAATCTGTAATCCAAACAAAGTCCTAAAGTAAAAATTGTGTTCCTTCCATTTCCCTCTACACCCCCCTTTTAAGCATTCATGACCCAATAAGAATATACCATTTTTTACTTTCTCCACCCTATACGTAGTATATGGAGAAAGTATTGTTTTCGTCCAAATTTTTGAATTTGAACTTTTAGCGGAATTATCTGTTTTGGTGCACCCTGAACCCCCAAAAATATGTTTAGTGGAATTATCTGTGTTGGTGCTCCCTGAACCCAAAAACATGTTTAGTGGAATTATTTGTTTCGGTGTTCCCTGAACCCCAAAAAGTTGTTTTTTTGGTGATGTCTGTCCGTGTGTCTGTAAGGATGTGTACAGAGCTGGAGACCATACCTACGGCCCGATTTTGATGAAATTTGGTATGTAGGTGTAGTTCTAGAATATCTCCAGGCGTTTTTTCAAATTTTTTATTTTTAAGGGGTTTTAAACACCAAAAATGGCCAGAAAACGAGAAAAATCAAAATTTCTCAAAAACGACTGTAGTGATTTTGATAAAATTTTGCTTATTTGTAGCCCTTAATGTACCCTACCATATGCAAAAAACCGCATCTTTCTAAAAATCCTCGTTTAGGTAATAATAATAGTAATAACTGATTTTTGGGGGTTTTTGCCAAAAAGGGGTTATTTTTCAAAAATTTTCAAACCCTTTTTTCGTGCATCTATACAAGCCTAATTGACATGTTTGGTGTAAATTTGTTCAAAATCGATCAAATAATTTAAATAATAATAATAATAATATAATATGGATGTGTGTTACATGCATCTAATATTTTCCATGGTAGCATTTTCCTACTTTTATAATTCTAAATAACCACCTCCTATCCTACTCTTGGGAAGGTATAAAGTTTCAACTGGGAGAAAGTATGTGGCAGTTATCTGGTACCGTTTATTCTTATTTGTGTCTTAAGTAGTTTTTGCTCTACTTTGATTTATGTTAGTCAGTCATTCATTCAGGACAAAGCTACTTGTTTATATATTTGTGAATGGACTCACTGAGGGTTGGCGTGCGAAGCATGCAACGTCTACCTTGATTTAATGCAAGACGCCTTGCAACCTTCGCGTTCCACAGAGTGTTACGCTTGAATGGGTTGTAATTTAGTTTGTTTTGCAAACCGTCGCCAGTCGGTATAAACCCAAAAACCACCTGTCTTGATGCCGGGGCCGGGCACATGTTGCGAAACAACAAAATTCTGCTCAATTAACGATGAACCCCGCTCTCAGCGCTGCTGGCGGAACACGCAAAACATCTTTGGCCGAGATAAGACGCGGCGCAGATCCTTATCCGGTTACCCCGTGAAACCTAATCTATTCCGAAACCAAGGTCGGCGACTAGGTTAGGTCTTGTGTAAGGAACTGAGAAGGATCTTTTTAAATCTCTAAATGGTTGGTTAAGACTCGACCTTAGGCTCTGCCACAGTGGAACAAAGCTTTCATCTCCTACAAGAACCAGGGTCGTTGCTACGACTATATATGGGGCGTGGGAGGTTCCAACTAATCCCAGTGGAGGTGGGGCACTGGAGGCTCAACCTCGGAATTTTTTTTGAAAAATTGACTTTTCCAAGTAGGGGTTTTAACACTGCAACTTTGAGAGTTTTTAATTTTTTACAAGAACTAGCTGATCCGACCCGTCTTTGCACGGATAGACAAATCAAAGTAAAATGTATATTAACAATATATTACACTATGTATTTCTTATAGGGATTTTTAGTAACTTTGACTCCCAAACCTCCCTAAAATTTCTAATTTTTTCAAACTCTTTCTTAGCGAGTACCTAGGGCCCTAGAGGAAGCTACATAACAAATTTTATTCCAATCCGTTCGGTGGTTTTTTGTAGTAACTTTGACCCCCCCCCAAACCTCCCCTAAAATTTTGAATTTTTTGAAACCCTTTCTTAGCGAGCACCTATGGCTCTAGGGGAAGCTACATACCAAATTTCATTCCAATCCGTTCGATGGTTTTAGAGAAATCGTGATTTTGTAACTTTGACTCCCCAAAACCCCCCTAAAACTTGGAATTTTTGGAAACCCTTTCTTAGTGCGCGTCTAGAGCCTATAAAGAGTATTAGTGCCAAATTTCATGTTTTTAGGCCTCGTGGTTTTGGAGAAACTGTGATGAGTCAATGAGTCTATGGGTCAATGGTATTTGGCTTTTATAAGTATAGATTTCAACATGTTCATCAAATTATTGAATAAAAATCCCCCTACACTTTTCCCCAATAATTCTCGGAAACTTAAACATTTTCCCATTTTGGGGAATCCCCCAATCTGGCGGCATGGTGAGTCGGTGACAGTCAATGTTGCCTCAATAACAAGGGTTGTAACTAAATTTCCCAGAACATCGTTTAAAAGAAGATAATTTAGCGCAGAATTATTTTGTATTGCCCAACATTTTTGGATTAGAAATTATAACTTGTTATTTGTGAATGTATAGGTAAATAACAACACTTTCGAAACCCAAACCCAAAGTTTGACTTTTTGAGTTTTTTTGCGTGCAATTTATCCCAATATCAAAATCCCTACTTTTTAAATCTACGATTTTAAAACCTTTTTTTATTATAAAATTATTTTTGGGGGGGAGGGTGTCCCCTGCTTGTTGCCCCCTTAGCGACTTCCCTGACAAGATCAATCTTAAACACATTGACAGTTTCGGAGTGTTAGACGCTATCATTACATTCAACTTGGTAAAGTACAAGTGTTGCAAAAACTATGCTGGAAGTAGCCTAATTGTGTAAGGCCTTAAACAAATACACAACAAATGTGTTTTAGATCCCAACAATTCAGATTTGGAATGTACTAACAGTGTTTCTCAACCTTGGTCCCCCTCACCACGGTTTTTGATTCCGTCCTAAATTCTCGCGACAAAATGATTTATACTTCACTCGGAAACACTTAAAAATATCTCCGATTTTAATTTTCTGCGTAGATTGAAATTTATATGAGAGGCCAATAACCTTTATGTTAAGAATTTGAAATTTCCCACCAAATTCCTGATGTCTTGAGTGAACTCTTGTAACGGAATTATTTCAACGTCATTAACTTTGTACATTTTTAAAGCGCAGTTCATAATCAGAAGCGAAACGAAGCAGTGAGTTAGTTGAGATGCAAACAAATTGTACTACAGTAATATATTTCGTACATGCAGACAATCGGCGCCTTCGGCATTTTTATGGTCGTTTTATTCGAAGGTAATATTGGGAAGAAGTACAAGGGAAGGTTGTAAAGGATTTGTCAGTAGTACAATAAACGGTACCAGGAACTGGCACATACTTTCTCACAAACATATTTAAATTACTAAACAGATTCACTGTGACTTGTAGGGTGGGGTAGGAGAGGTGATTTTTTAATAAAGTAGGAAAAACAAACCCCTTTATGGCCAAAAAACCTCCAAAAATCTGTTATTATTATTAGCTAACCGAGATTTTTTTAGAAAGATGCGGTTTTTTGCATATGGTAGGGTACATTAAAGGCTACAAATAAGCCAAATTTTATCAAAATCGTTAAAGCAGTTTTTTATAAAAAAATAATGACAGAATTTTGGGGTTTTTTTTGCCAAAAATGGGGTTGTTTTTCAAAAAATTTCAAAACCGTTTTTCGTGCATCCATACAGGCCTACTTGACATGTCTGGTGCAAATTTGTTTGGAATCGATCGAATAGTTTTCTCTCTAGCTTTGTATACATACATACAAACAGAGATACAGACATACATACAGACACACAGACATACATACAGACATACAGACAGACATTTTGTACAAACCACTTTTTTGGACTCAGGGGGTCCCAAAACGGATGTTTCCACAAAAATCTCAACATCGATTTTTTTGCGATCACTATACTTTCTCTATGCTATAGTATAGTGAGAAAGTAAAAATGGTTCGATCAAAATGTTTCAACCCTTAACATATCTAAAACAAAGTTCCTTCCTATAGACCTCAGGTCCATTAGTGATTGCCCTAATAAACATATTAAATTACAATCGTGCGGGAATTACTTAAGTAAGCTCTGTGGCTGTAGTAACATTGATGGACTTGATTCCTACAAATACTTGGGTGTCTTGTTTGATAAACGCTGGTCGGCACATGTTGACTATTTGAGTCGTAAAATTAGAAAGTTAATTTAAATGTAAGATTATTCGTGAAATAAGGCAGTTGTACTTTGCATATTACCAATCTTTGCTTGGGAGGGGAGGGGGGATAATGGTTTTAAAATGAGCCTACAAATGCATTCTGGCTCCCTTAAGGCTATTTCACACCAGCATCCATGGACGCCCGCTAATGGGAATTTAAAAGACTTGCTTAACATGTATTTTAATGGGGCCATTCATACAGGCGTACATGGACGTCCACGGACGTCTTGGACGCGCAAGCGCAGTCGACTCACCAAAAGCATACTTGTGTGCGATTGGAAAAAGGCGGGGAAAATGACATATCCACTACAAATCCGTCCACATGCATTGTGAATTGGCACGTCCATAGGCGTCTATGGACGTCCGCAGATTCTGGTGTGAAATGGCCTTTTTGGGTGTCATTCAGAGATCGGTTATGAAGATGGCTCTGCGTAAACCAAAAATACATCCATCTGATGAAGCTTTACGACTGTTTTAACGTATTTCAGACAACGATTTGTAAAAACTCCAATTTTTTAGAAAAAAACTGTTACATAAAAATTAAAATTAATTGTTTTCCATTTCGAATCATTTGAATTTTAAACGACATTCTCAATCAGTGGGTGTAAAAACAGAGATAGACTTTATAGATCTGTATCCATCACTAATTCATATTACGTATCACAGATCCTTTTCCGTAACATTCCAAGAAACCTGAGACTATTTCAAAATTATGAAGTTAAGGCCTATAAAAAGCAAGTTTCTTTATGGTTGGGTGAAGTAAGGAGGGATTATTGTGAGTCCGTCATTTCTTTGGAGTATGCATAAAGTTATATTTATATGTCGCTCTTTTATTTTTTATCTCTGATTGTTTGTAGGATTATTTTTGTGTGGGGACTGCAATGGCGTTGTTGTTGATCTTATTTATAATTTTTTTAAATTTTTGAAGTGTAAACATAAGCGCACCTCGGAGCACTAAATATATTTCAGTTGTGTATATAAGTGTAACAGATTGTCCTACGTCATACTTTTATTCTATAGGCGCACCTTGGCGCTATGTTTGCTGCCGGGTGAATCGGATTTTACCGTCACGCATTTTCTGAAACGCTCTGTTCCGTAACTTATTTCCTGAAACGCTCTATTGTGAAACGCTCTGTTCCGTCACTTATTTCCTGAAACGCTCTATTGTGAAACGCTCTGTTCCGTCACTTAATTC
>JAGFPH010010252.1:0-12709 GCA_018207615.1 Philaenus spumarius
AATAAATTTCCTGAGCATCGGTTCACTTAACTAGTTTATGTTTGTGGATCAATTAGTATATACCATGCTAATCGTTTACACTACAAATAAATTTAAGTACTTTGAAAAGAAATTCAAAATAAATAATTATTTTCGACAGTAAATATTGATATATTATTGTCTACGTCGCACAATTAAAATACAATTAAATGAGTCACAGGAAACGTCTAATGGCAATTTTATTGCATCAGAAAACAGTTAGTTTTATGAAACTCTTAAATATTTCTCCAAATTAACAGAAACATTATATGATAACAATCACGTGGTCAGAGGGCAAGCTCGTTAACCCGTTGGTAATTACATTAACTGGTCAGCCTATCTGTTGATAAGAAACTAATTTCTGGCGATGTACTTAAGGGGTTATCTGGTCGGTCAAAAGTGTAATTGTTTTGACAATTTATAAAACCTTGTTACGGTTCGATAGTCGGATCAGTTTAGTCTGAGAAGTGAAGAGTGAACATCGTGTGAACAAATCGAATTTGTTTGTGTTTACGATATAGCGAGTGTTTGGAATTAGGACTTCGTTGCTAACCCACTTAGTAAGTACAAGTCTTTGATACACGATTTTAAATTACTACTGTATCTTGTTTCAGTTGTTTTTAAGTAGAACTTCTCTTTTGACCGCCTAAAACATTCAGGTCTCTTAATTTATATAAATATAAAACTTTGATTAGTTGGTATTAATTATTGGAACATATGCCAATAATAAACAGTTTTTAAACATAGAATAATAGGATTAATTTTAATAATATTTTTTTCTTAAATATATAAAATACGTGTTATTAAAATGTTTAAATAATAGAACTTGAATAATTATTTATACTAAGGAATTTTCATGTAAAGAAATGTAAAGTGCCTTTATCAAATTATAACCAATAATATTAATAATTTGATGAAGTGGGTAATTATCTAAAACAAACTTTCTTCAACAAAAAAAAAAAAAATAAAAAAATAAAATTTTCAACGCGTACAAAATTAAAAGAATGTGGATTTCTTCAAAATCAATTCAATTAGTTTTTAAACATACATAATTTACAGAAAATTTCTGGTACAATATCAACAACACACAAATAATTATGTCAGGTTTTAGAAACGTCTACCCTATTTAGTAGGCGATATTTAGATATATTTTGAAAATATCGATATATATAATAATGCTTTATCATATTTAAACCCGTTTTGACAAATATAAACTTCAAAAATTGTACACGGGTTATTTAAAAAATAAAATATGAAAAAATGTTTTTAACTGATAAACATTACAATTTATAGGTTTTTCGGATAATAGATCCAATTTGGTGGAACATTTTTTTTAATACATTCATTTGCCCCATGTGTACTGTATATTATAATGTTTAAAATAATACTATTTTTTAACTCATATCTGCTTTCTGAACTTCCCAAACAGAGTGACTTGACCTCAACCAGTAAAACAACGGAGATCGACAGGTGTGCTCGATAAATTAAACATTCAGGCGAAAGTGAGTTTTTACGGCATGACGTCAATACAGTAGGCCTACACTTGTATATGAAGCTACTCTGACTGATTCTCCGATGACTAGAACAATGTTTCCATCTCGGTTAGCTACTTTTCGAATTCAATACAGTAGAACTTCTTTCTTAACCACTTAAAACGTTCAAATCTCTTAATTCAAGAAGATGAATTCAGTACAGTAGAACTTCTTCCTTAACCACTTAAAACGTTCAAATCTCTTAATTCAAAAAGATATAAAACTTCGATTCCATGGAATTAATTATTTCCATACAACTTTATTTTATATAGAAGTAAAAAAAAAGTTAATTAATAGAAAATCTTAAACGCAGCAATAGCCTAGATCTAAATTAGGCTACTTAATTCTACTAAAAAACTTACAGGCATAATTCTTTGTTTCTAAATAAGTAACTAAGTGGGCCCGTGCCAGCGGACTGAAATGGAGCAGGGTTAAGCAATTATATTAAATACTAGGGAAACCACTGCGTGCTCCGCACGCCAACCCCGTTGGAACCTTCTGTACACATAATCATGTTATGTTTTCTTTATAATAAAGGTGTAGGATTAATAATAACCCCAAAGCTAAGGTGGGTAAATAATGTTAAATGTTCAAATCAAATTATTTCGTATATTTGATACAGTTATAATACTAAAGGTTACAAGAACCAGCAATTCTCGGGACTACGCTTTAAAACCCTAACCTAGAAGTTAGAAATACAAAAATAGTTGCCTTAAAGTCTTAAATCAGCTGTTAATTGGAACAAACAGCTGTATTATTTGTTATTTTATTCAATTGGTTGCTATGGTAATAAATGTAAATTCACGTGTCGGTCTATCGGTCTAGGCCTGGCCTAAAAATTTTTTCAGACTAAATTTACAAATATTGAAATAGAAAATGTTTTTCTCAAAATGAATTACAGCCTATGTTACTCAGGTAAAGTGTAGCTTTTTATTAGTAAAACTATTTTTTCAATCGGTTCAGTAGTTCCCCCTACATATAAACAAACAAACAAACAATAATTTTAGTTCTGTATAGATAAATTACTTATATAACGTCATATCAAACAGTCATGAAAAATATACTCATAGGGCTGAAGGTTGACCTGGATGGCGGAATTAACCGAAGATGCACGAACGTTTGCGAATACCAGTTAATCTAACTTTGTGTTTGACGTCTCTGTAAATACAGAAGTACTAAGCTATTATCACTCATATTATTAAACTGAATTCGTATTTACTTCCTAACTGTTATTTTTGTACTAGTAAGCCCCCACAGGCAGATTAATTAGATACACATCAGAAATGCATCATTTAAAAAAATGTTATTTAAAAACAACTGACTTTATCTAGGCCTACCAAACTATGCTGACGGGGATTTTTAATTCGGTAAATGTGTACAATTATAAAGATAATTAAACTGTAGACCTGTTTGTTAAAATGTATTTATATAAGTTATTATATATATTTAAAGAAAAATACAAGTATTATCTTTTTATTTCATATTGATAGATCAAATGATTTAGAAGTTATTAATATTAAAGCGAAGAGATTAATAATCGAATATGTTTATATGTTATACGAAGATGTACGAATATTTCCGAAGTTAAACGAAGTTATATCTTATTTAAATTGTATAAACAAATATATTGATGATAAAAGGTTGTATTTATATACAGTTTATAACCTCAAAGCAAATATTATAACGTATTATAGCATACATTAGTTCTATAACTCATATATTTAAAAAAAAAATCAATTTCACAAGACATAATGATCGAAGTTGTAAACGTAACCCCAAGTACGCTGGGTTCGTTAAGTATTGCAGATGATGGGTGAAATCAGCTGTTATATTATATGTTACTCACGTACGGACGTACACTCGCTTTTATAAGAGTTGAAGATAAATGTTTGAGGTTATTGTTTGCATAAACAAAATACGGTGGCGTGTAACAGCTGTTTTCACATTTATGCATCTTATCTAACAGCTGTTTTGGAGAACATATTTAGGATTGCCTCTCACTTCTACTCATTAATCTATTTGAATAAAACGTATAAAAGGCAATATTTTTTAAATAAAGACGGTATCGATATGAAAATTATCCTATGACGAACATGAGTGTATTGATTAACTTTATTTCACACACGAATAGGGCAAATCGTAATGTGACTAGTTCTGTAACAAATTTTGGCTATGAATGTGTCAAAATTCCACTTTTGCCAGGCGCTAAAGGTCGCGTGGGATCCGCGTTGCTTCGACAAAAAAAAATCGATACTTACAATTAAAATTCCCCAAACCGACCTTGAATTCCTTTTGTAGGCCTAGACAGATTCATTTTGATTAAACAATTTTTTCTAATTCTTTTAAAAGTAGGCCCTAAGTTTTAGTAGACAAAACATTTTTTTATTGATTTTAAAAATGTTTCGTTTTTATTCCAAACTATTTTTTTAAATAAAAAGTCTTTATTTTTTGTAAATGCCGCATTGTTGGTTTAATACCCCTTAAAACACTTCTACTATGTGAACAAAAACCAAAATTTAATCAATATCGTATTGGGGGTTTTTGACGTTGCACGGACCACAAAGTAAAATTGCTTTTTGAGTAATTGCTTTTGAAAATAAATCTATTTAGTTCAAGTAGCCTATGGGAGCTCTAGTAAAATAAATATTTCCGTTAGATTCTCAAAAACAACACCGACTACGTACCTCAAGTCCCAAAGTAATGTTCGATATTTTCTAAGATCGTCCGTCTTAGTGGCTCTACATTTGACCTCGTTTCGGTTAAAATCAATAAACCTCAGAGAATACATAATGCGAAAGGTCTTGTTTCATACTGAAGTGACTGTACTCGCAGACAGCGCCTCTAGAATCTTGATTAACCAAATTAAATACAGGCCACTCTTTATATTATGAGCAAAGGGTTTACTCATTATTTAGAGTGTGTATAACTTACTACTATATCTATGTATATTTATTCCTACCCTTTTTTACTTTATACCAGACTATTAAAGTCGGGGGGAGCAGGGTAAAACACAAGTATCCAAACGGCAGTAATTTGGTTGGAATTATCTACTATAGCAAACTGGAAAAGTTACTCTAACCACTGCGTCACTCTGCTTCCCTTAATTTTGTTTAATAATTGTTTCAGAACAGATTTTTAAAACAAACTATTCCAATTATTATCAGTGAATTTCCATAAAAGATGAGCTTTTGCAGTGACTTATGGTGAGTGCTGATGTAGGGAGTGGCCAATGAGCAGCGATCATGGTCCCCAGAAAACGTTTTGGGTGCCATTAAAAATGTAATATACATATCTAGGGATACGTATATATGTGTGTTCGCATTTTACGTCCGACTTGATACAAATTTGGTAAACGCGGTGATTTTCTGGAAAATCCAACCAAAGTACTTTTTTTTGACAGAAACTAACACAATATTCCGATTGCCATCCAACACGTCAAATATTTTACACAGTAAATTACTGTATTAGGATTCGATGATGGTTTTGTTTTCCCCAAGTTCGGAAACAAAAACTGGAACCCTGAACTCCATCTTGGCAACCAGCTGCTTTCCAAATACAAAGGCGGCTGCCATCTTCTGGAAGGGAGGGGAGAGAAGGGTTGTTTTTAATCCATATTAAGGGCGCAACCAACCCGCTTAGTGATTATTCTCTCGAAGGTCTTGGCTTTAAAGGATTGAATCTTTCGTTGAATAGAAACCTCTATCGCTGTCTCTCTCGCGCGCTAGTCACGAACTAAATTCAAGTCAAAGGAAGCGTTTGAAAAGTTCGGTTTCAAAACTGTCCGAGTCGAGTTTTTTTATTGCGAGACAAAATCCGTGTTAGATTTGAATTCAGTAAAAAATGTCGTACTTCTACTTATATAAAGCTAGACGGTAACACTGATTCATTGACATTAATTATTAGGCCTATTCACTTCCCGTAATCCAACCCCCCTCAACCTTGTACTTGAATTAAAGCTCTCGACGAGAAATTTTTGGGTAAATTGCCAGAAGTTAACATTTTTTAATTTTGCAATTACCTTTTGGGCGGGAAACATTAGGCTTACCTATAATAAAATACAGTTTAAAAGAAAACAGATGATTATTGTAATTGCATTGAAAACATTTGCATCAGCTGTGCTTCGTTTAAAAGAAAACAGACGATTATTGTAATGACATTGAAAACATTTGCATCAGCTGTGCTTTGTATTGTTTAAAATGGACAAATTTCACTTTTTAATTTAATAAAAAGACGTAGGAAACGAATTTTCCCAGACTGGTGACCATTTCCAATCGATTTCTCGTTGCCAAAAGCCCCATATAAAATAAAAAAAAAACAAAAATCCTTAGACGGAGATTCCAGATTCATTTAGCAGACAGACAATTATCTCTCGCTTTAGAAGATAAGATTAAACGTATGGAAACAGTAAATATTTGTATAAAAAAAAAAACTAATCATAAACGGCAATTGAAAGATTAAAATTATGTATGTATGTTGTCGTTAAAGGTGGTAAAAGAATTGAAGAAAAGGCGTGATGAACTTCGTTCCTGTCGGGGGTCCCACGACCCACACTCACTTTTTTATTCGTGACCGAGAATGTCTCATTGCAATCAGTGACCAAAGGCATTAAGGTTTCCGACACAGTATGTGCAACCATACTACCAGCCTTACAAACAACACTGCTAATATCATTGTTCTACGAGTGACGTCATAATACTCATCATTAATCTTAAGCCTAGAGTTGGCCTAGGTCAGTAAATGTCCTTGCGTCATGACTCGACGGTCCTGGGTTCTATTTGGGGCCGTAACTAATGTGTTAAACCACTTGTTTGAAAGACTAATGTTCGAGATAATTTTACATTCAACTTAAAGTCCTGTTGCATATTGAATCAAATAAACATAAGAGTTATGATATAAGGTTTCAGTTGTTTTTCGTGTGGGAGAGTGGTTTAAGACGCTCGTCCAGTTTGATGTGCAGTTTACTCGCTGTACACGCTACTGGCTCCTTCATTAGTCTAATTGGCTTAAAGAAAAGACGTTCAGCCCAAAAATTGTGTTTGATTCAAAAATTATTTCTGTTTCTGATGCGGCAGGGGGCCCGCCACTTTGCCCATACTGTACTAAATGTCTTTCCGTCAAGCTCCTTACTTCTTTCGGATTGTGAAACATTAAAGAGTGTCTATAAGAGGTTCCGCCTAGCGAATTACATCCAGCTGACGCTGGTTGATGATACCAGGATCACTGAAATAAATAGCGTTGGTGTTTCTGCATCGTTTGACTGTGATTGGTAACATCAATGCTGGTATTCATAGTCGTTTCTTAAGGTAGCCTTAGGAAAGGAAGAGTTTAGGAGGCCTTATGATATGAATTTTGAATGCAGAGTCAAACCTTAGGTATAGACTTTAAGTAAGCCTTAAACCCTTCTTAAAGTCACCTAAAGGCTGCCTTAGGTTCTCGCTCCTTTTCATTAAGCAGGCCTAAAGGTACTTTCGAATTCGTAATTTTCTCAAGCTACCAACGTACCTTTGTGGAAAATTAGCGAGTTTATAAGTGATTCTAATGACACACGAAATGGCTAATTTTGAAGATTTTTTGAATTTATTGATTTCGCATGTGATTATGGAAGGATCGCTAAACGGTGTATTCGGATTATGATAATCCATTCGAAAAATATTTAAATGTCAATTTGAAATGAGGTAGAGATTTTCAAAGGATGTAGAAAAAAATTTACTGTGTCTTTGGAATCAGATAAATTATAATAAAAGAGGATTACCAATATCCCATATTGATTCAATATTAGTAGCATTGTGGTTTTATGACATGGAATTTTTTTAGAAAAACAACTAACTAGTCTGTTGCCGTATTTTTTATAATTAGTCTTGTAGGTATTGCCGTAGGCTACTGAACAAAATTAATTCATTGATAAAACAACTGAATAGATTTAATTTGTTTGGTTTAGGCCTAACGGTTCAAATAAATGTGACAATACATATTTTAATTTAATCATAGTTAATAATGCTATCTGATGAATGAAAACAATGCGATCAGTATGCACATAACCTCAAAACGTTTACTACGCTGCAAAACTATTCAGTTGGAGGGGCAATCCTATTTTATTAGTTTATCGATGTCATTGCAATAGCTAAAAGTAAATACTGAGCTGTGCATAAACTAGGCGTGTTTGTACCAATTTCATAATGGATGTAATCGTTAGTTTGTTTAGTTGAGAGGGAGTGAGACCATTTTAGGCTTATAGGCCAACTCTGAATGATCTGAAGCAAGCTGTTTATATTATAAATTAATTTGTATAAATTCGCCAGTTTAGTTAGCAGCTGATTTTGTAGTTGCTAATTTGTGCCAACTGTTGTACGTACGTGCCAATAATAAAAGTAAGAAACCATAAACGATTTCTGTTTAAGTTCATAAATAAACTAAATAAACGCATTTTAAATGCTTTAGTTAAATTACACAAGATTAGCTTTATTTATAGTTAGTGAAATATTCGTTCTAGAGGTATTTACGTTTGTCAAATTGGTACAGGTCTCTTCAACTCTTTAGGTCTCCTAAATCTAGCCTCATCTAAGGCCACCTTAAATAAACGTCTACACTACTTGTAAGACCTCTTTATGATTCCACCTTACGGTTTTCTTACATGAGGGAGCTTTAAGGCTACCTTAAGAAACGACTATGAATACCAGCCTTAGAGTTATTTGGTTTTCAGATTATCTATTCTATTTTGTTAACTAGTTTCAACAGAACTTTGGAAATAACTGTTATGTTTGGGTGTCCCAATTGTTTAGCTTACGAGCATTAATTGAATGACCGATCATTACTTGGGGCTACGCATTTAACATATTTAAAAAAATCGAACTTAGTTTCACATTTTAAAGAAAAATATTATTCCTAGTACCGTAAATTCCTCTTCCACTAACTTTAACTAAACAACGTAGGCTACGTGTAAATTTGGAAAACGTTTGTAATAGTCCTTTCTGGTAACGTTGATGTCAGTCCTCTTGTTTCACTTCTTTTGAATTGTCTCTATTATTTTTATTTTGAATTCTTGTTCTCCTCGTTTTTCCCATAAAATTAATTTTTTCAAGTCATTCAATTTATGATTAGTCATTTATATTTTTATGATTAGTATTATTTGACTCCCCCCCACCTTATTTTTCTGAAACTAATATTTTCCCTATTTCTCTATTATTTATTAGTTCAATCTATTTTCCAAAAATCGTATTTCTCCGTCAGTATAACCTCAGTCTATACTTAATCTTCTAGTATAAATATATAAACATCCAAATTTTCTCTTTTCCTCCCAATAACGTTTTATTAAACTCTATCTTTGTTTATTTTCTCTCTCTCTCTCTCTCTCTCTCTCAGTAAAAATTACATCTATGTATTATTTCTGCCTATTTTGTTTTTGTTTCTCCCTCTGGTCTCTTTCCAGCTTTAAATAAAGTAATTTATAAATACTTCCTTCCTGTCCCTACACACAAATCTCCTTTAAATACAATTGTTTGTTCTCCGTACGTCCTCTCTTATTTTCTCTACGTACATCAACACATTAGACACACTGCTCTAACGTGGTGCTCTCTCTCTCTCTATGTTATCATTCTCTTTTCCCCAATAGCAATTACGTAATAACTGTTGGTCTTGTAAATTTGGCAACACTGCCCATAAAACGACAAACAATGTTTTTGCCCTCTTTCAGAGTTGTCACCAAGTTTTATTTATTGCCATCCGTAACGGTCGGTCGAGCGACCGTAGTGTCCTTACCGTATTTAACAGCCGTAATGTTGGAACTTTTCCAAAACGCCAGAAGTACTGTTCTAGCAAAGAAAAGAAACAAGAGCGATAATACACTGCGGACGTTGTATCGTATAATGAACTATTACATTGCAATGGAGTCATATTTATTGCAATGCATGCCATGTATCTAAGAGACAAATTCACAGAGCTGTATATATAGGCCTATGTGCTTCCACAGAGTAATACCAGCATGTTTGAATGCATAAATATTTCAACACAACTTTAGGAAACAGTCACCTCCTATTCAAATTTAAATCGAAAAACATTTTCAAACGATTAGGCTATTTTATAGAAACAAATAAGCCATTTAAAAATAAATAAATATATTCTTGCATTAATTTTAACTAAAAATATTGTCTTTTCTTATAAAAAAAAGTGATAAAACTTATATTTATGTGAATTTGTATTAAATTGGGGATACAACATTTGTCTACGTGTATTGAGCTTTTTGAAAATCCAAAAATTAAACCATAGAATTTCCATCTTCTTCAAACTGATTGTAAACATAAATAAATATATACATTCATGAATTTCAACTAAAATTATTTTCTTTTGTTATTTATTTTTTAATTAAATTATAGGCCTAAGGCGTATAGGCTAATTACATTTTAAATCGAACAAAACAATACGTATTCCTATTTGTATTGAATTGGGATAGTGAATTTGTTAACATGTATTAATGTTTTGATAATAAAGTAATAAACCCTAGAATTTCCATTTTCATTAACCTGATCATAAAAATAATTCTGAGTTGAAACTAATATGCGCGTGTATTAATTTGAACTAAAAGTATTTCCTTCGATTGTGTATTGTTTTTAATTATAAGACTATATTTAAATTTTAAATCCAACGAAACAATCCTATATATATATAATTCCGTAAGCCCAAATTTGCAACTGAAATTGTGAGCGAACGGTAGGTCGTAGAAAGCTGGGAGAGGTCTCATTTTAGAGGTCTGGGCATGAAGTTTTGGGGGAAAATATTCATTTTTGTTAATTGTGTCATGAAAATTCGTTACGGAATAAAATAATTACCACTTAAATAGCATGGGAATAAGTAGATGTAAATCAGATGATTTAAGTGTTAAAAACAGGTGACTGTTTATAATAATTCCCATTTAAATAGCATGGGAATATATAGGTGTAAATCAAGTGATTTTAGTGTTAAAAACAGGTGATTGTATATAAATTGGAAAATTCAGCTATCATAACAACACCTGAATGTGCAGTTTTGTGATGTGTTTTATTATTGTAGCTGTGTTTTTGTTTCAAAGTGAGAATTAAAATCAAAGCTTAGGCTATATGATTAAACACATTATAAAATTATTTCAACTGTACTTTTTTACTGTAATGAATAACGCTGGAAGACCACCTCGCAAAGGTAGGCCATCACGAAGAGGTATTGCTCCTAGAAATATAGCCTATATATAGGGGCTATTGCCCCTACAAGCCACTATGTACTACGTATTTGTTTAAGAGTCGCATACATTTCTTTACAAACTTCTATATCTAAATAATATGGAAGTAAACAAAACAAATTAACTGCCTATATCAGCATTACGATTATGCAGATTATAATTTTTTTCTGCAAAATTCTGTTTATATTTAATTCGTCAAAGGATACTCCCTAAAACAATAAGATGAGTTCTGTTGATAGTAGCGTAGATGGGCGGGGAGGTGAGTTAGTTTGTCGACAAACCAGTTGTGTACAGTCACAGGACAGTAAAACTAGAAACGAAACATGGCACCTGGGCTAAAGAGACATACTTTGTAAACAATTATTTTAATAGACTTCACTCATATGTTTGTGTTTGATGTAAAATGCGAATTTCAACAAGCTGTTTCACTTTTATCTTATATTATTTTCTCACTGTACTACAGTATAGAGAAAGTATAGTGATTGCAAAAAAAATCGATGTTGAGATTTTTGTGGAAATTTCCGTTTTGGGACCTCCTGAGTCCAAAAAAAAGGTTTTTACAAAATGTCTGTCAGTATGTATGCATACAAAGCTAGAGAGAAAACTATTCGATCGATTTCCAACAAATTTTGCACCAAACATGACAATTAGGTTCGTATATATGCACGAAAAAAGGATTTGAACAATTTTGAAAAACAAAAACCTCCAAAAAATAAGTTATTATTTTTTTATAAAAAATGGCTCTAACGATTTTGATAAAATTTGGCTTATTTGTAGCTCTCAATTTATCCCCTCCGACGTTTTGTACGTCAGCCGCCGCAATTTTGGTTAATTGTACAGATACTAATTAAGGGTTCTTATTATCGAATATTTAGATTAATATTTTTACACCATACATACGAAAATTACATTTTTCATTAAACTTAGGGGATTGATAGGGACTTAATAAAACATGTCATGAGGAAGTAAAAACAAACCAGTAAATTAAATAGAATATAAACATGGCCTGAAGTACATAAAGCCTAACCTCACGATATTTTATAGCAGGTGTCACTTAATGTACCATTCAGTGGTTTTATAGCAGTAATAAAAACAAGTCGTTAAAGTTTACATTAGTAATCAAAGCACGATAAAATTAATTAGAACTTCTTCATATGGGCTGTGTGCATATGCTTTTTGTACTTTTCTTGTGAAACGCTTTAGGTTATATTGTAATATTGCTAAATTACCAATTGAAAATATTCAAAAATATTTATTAAGTAATAAAACTTTTTTTTTACTTTAATGAAATGTATTTATTGAGTAAAGAATGCTGTAACCCCATGGCCAGTAAATACATTTTGTGAAAGTAGAAAACGTTAGTATAAGTTATTCGAAATATATTTATTTAAAAGAAAAGCAAAAATTATAAATAATCAGTGCCTAGTATATGTCTTCACTTGTTTCTTTTTAAAAATGAGAGTGAAATATTATCAACTCCTATAAAAGCGAGTGTACGTACGTACGTGAGTAACAATATTAATATAACAGCTGATTTTACCCATCACCTGTACTACCACAGAGAAGTTACTTAAACAAAACCTAGCGTAGATTATACTTTGGGGTTATGTTTACAACTTCAATCAATATAAGTCTTTTGTAGTTGATTTTCTTAAAATATGTGTTTTAAAGAATTAGTGTAGGGTATAATACGTTATAAGATTTGCTTGGAGGTTATAAAATAAACATAAATACAACCTTTTGTTATCAATATATTCATTTATACAAGTTTAAAGAAGAGATAAACATTCGTTTAACTTCGGAAACATTCGTACATCTTCGTTTAACATATAAACTTATTGAATTATTAATTTCTTCATTATAATATTAATAAGTTGTAAAGGTTAGGTCTAATCGATCAATATGAAGTTAGAAAGCAATTAAAAGATAATATTTTGCATCTTTACTTAGATAT
>JAGFPH010010252.1:20480-31708 GCA_018207615.1 Philaenus spumarius
AATCATTTTACCGGAATTATAGCATTTGTATGCAATTTTGTTACAATCATTTTAGCTGAACTACTTTAACTTATTTGTATGCAATTTTGTTGCAATAATTTTAGCGGAATTAGGCCTATAGCATTTGTATGCAATTTTGTTACAATCATTTTAGCGGAATTACAAGAATGTCTGTAGGCCTACGTGTTTTTATAATTAGCTAAGTACACATTTGTATACTTGTCAAGCTCTAAATCAGAGACAAAATTTAAAAAAGTAGTAAAAATGAAATAAATACAATGATATGTATGTGCTTGTACTGTCTAAATCTTTGTTTACTGAGGGTTTTCTGTAATAAGATTTTTTATATCCAATTTTATATACCACCAAACCTAAGAATGTCAATATTATCTCCTAAATATTCTGTTTAGTCTTCAGAATAAACATTTATAAAAATAGTCACAATTTTAGTTTGTATAGAAAGGCTATATAAAAATCTCTAGCTGTAATCCTTAATTAACATGTGGTCCGTCAATATTTTCGATCTTATAAATCGAGGAATACTTTCTCCTTCAGCAAATATAAATTAAAAACCAAACAGTTTTTCATTTCTAAAAATCACAACACAAGTAAAAAATCTTTAAAAGTGTACATTTTTGTGCATACAGAGGGTTTCTTTTCCAACTCTCCCCCCACTATTCCTGTGGGTATGAATATAAAACGAGATTTCCAAAAGATTTTAACGCTATTTTCTAAATAATAATCATCGACGATTCCGACTCTAAACTACGGACATGACTTCGTTCAATTCTCCAGAAAGAATCGGTCGGTAAATTTTTAATCCGATAGAATCGATTGAAACCGACCGTATTATTCCAAAAACGAATCGAAAATCGGAACCAGGTACGAACACGTTCGTCGAATGACGCCTCCCCAACAAGTTGTCTCCGATGGCCGGCGGGGGGCAGGAGAGGGCTAGTGGGGGTAAGAGGGTGCGAGTCGCGGATCGATCCAGCTTTCCACCCCTCCTTCCAACCCCGAAACCAAAGCGAAGCTCGGGCATATACCGACGCGCCGACATGCTTTTTATGTAATCTTTGTTTTTTTATGTACTTTTTTACCCGAATAAACGACGGAGGAAAAAATCAGACAGTGCCGTGGTCTTAATAAGGGAGACTGTGTGTTTGATTAATGAACGCGAGACGTCTGGTGCGAGATGGAAGTGGAACTGAACGCGGATTAACCGTAAGACGTCATTTAGTCAGATTTGCATTGTTTGTTCGTATTATATTTAGTCTTAGTTATATTTATTAAAAAATAATAAAACTTTTACAATTTCTTATGTTTTCATGTTTAGAGTATATTATTTTTTTAAGCTGTAAACAAAAACCCAGTAATTGGTTTTTACGTCATTAAAAAATCAATTTTCTTTTTACATTAAAACAAAAACTAAACAAAGCAATTTTATTTATAACATATGTTTACAGATATTCAAAACATTTATCTTTCAATCGGTTAGTTGGAATGTTTCATCGTTAAGGATAAAATGTAGATTCTCCCTTTTAAAATGTTGCATTTATTTCATTCATAAATTATAAGTTTACAAACATTTTTCGTAAAAGTGAATTAAAGTATAATATTGAACCTATAGAAAACCAAACCTATTTCAAGTAATCAAACGACCATTTACATTTTTTAATTAGGGCACTTCGTGGTACAAATAGTTTAACAAAATAATGTGCACTTGGACCACAAAAGGTCGTTAATGGGATAATAAAGAGTTTGGATTTTAAACGATTAATGGCGTAATACGTTCTACTCTGGGATTATTATGAGCAATTATGGGACAATAGGGTGCTGTGAAATTGTAAATAGATTAATGTGATACAATTAGTGGATGAAAATGTAATCGCATAATAGTTCAATGATACACTATGCATTTTAATATTTGAAAGTACTGAATACAATTTAGAATTCTTTATACGATTTTAAAACATATTTTGTTCAGTGCCAGTTTTAAGTTGACTCAAAATTGTTGCACCTTCTGTATTTTTTTAATATACTTAATATTTTTTTTTAATAGTTTTAATTGTCGAAAGTTGTGTACTTGTTTTTTTTAATAACAATTACAAA
The DNA here is from genome assembly GCA_018207615.1 of Philaenus spumarius. Taxonomy (NCBI): domain Eukaryota; kingdom Metazoa; phylum Arthropoda; class Insecta; order Hemiptera; family Aphrophoridae; genus Philaenus; species Philaenus spumarius. The sequence goes on from JAGFPH010010252.1 coordinate 22,593, forward strand.
GTAGCGTGTATTCCATTTGAAAACTCCTTAATCGATTATATAAAAGGTTCTTGGGAAATGTATGCGATAGCAGGGTTTAGCTTTAAAATTTTCAAAACATAGGCCTACGAGTAGATGCAAATTGTTTGTTACTTCTGAATGTTATTCACAGTTGGTTTCGACGTTTTTCTCTCACTTGTGTAATATTTTTTAAGCGTTAGCAATCCGAGCGTGGGAAATTATTTTTTTTAAACCAGTCAGTCCCACAAAACCTAAAACCCAAACGAATGTATTTACGTATTTTGCGTTGTGTCCAACGCGCATGCGTGCGACGGTGCAACGGGAGTCAAAAGATGTGTTGAGAGTCTTGTCAATGACGTCATAATAATATGGTTTACAGGGCGTTCGCTTTGATTTCGGATAACCACGTTTGCACCGTTCCGGTATGGACAAGATTAATTTTGAACGAAATCATATTTTGGTCGAACTTGACTAAAACTGGTATTAATAAACGGTACCAGGAACTGGCACATACTTTCTCATAAACATATTTAAATTATTAAACAGATTTACTGTGACTTGTAGGGTGGGGTAGGAGAGGTGATTTTTTATTAAAGTTTGAGATTAACTAATAAACATTATTATTATTATCTAGAGAGAAAACTATTCGATCGATTTCAAACAAATTTGCACCAAACACGTCAATTAGGTCTTTATAGATGCACGTAAAACAGGTTTTGAAAAATTTTGAAAAACAACCCACTTTATGGCCAAAAAACCCCAAAAGTCAGTTATTATTATTAGTTAAAGGAGAATTTTTAGAAAGATGCTGTTTTTTGCATATGGTAGGGCACATTAAAGGCTACAAATAACTTAAGCCAAATTTTATTAAAATCGTTAGAGCCGTTTTTTTTATAAAAAAATAATAATTTATTTTTTGGGGATTTTTTGGTTAAAAAGTTGGTTATTTTTCAAAAAATTTCAAAAACCTTTTTCGTGCATCTATACAGGCCTACTTGACATGTCTGGTGCAAATTTGTTTGAAATCGATCGAATAGTTTTCGCCATTTCCCCAAAAAACCCCCAAAAATCAGTTATTATTATTAGCTAAACGAGAATTTTTAGAAAGGTGCGGTTTTTTGCATATATGGTAGGGTACATTAAAGGCTACAAATAAGCAAAATTTTATCAAAATCGTTAGAGCGGTTTTTTTATAAAAAAATTATAACTGTTTATTGGGGTTTTTTTGCGAAAAAGGGGGTTGTTTTTTAAAATGTTTCAAACCCCTTTTTCGTGCATCTATACAGGCCTACTGGACATGTCTGGTGCAAATTTGGTTGAAATCGATCGAATAGTTTTCTTTCTAGCTTTGTATACATACAGACATACAGACAGACATTTTGTAAAAACCACTTTTTTGGACTCAGGGGGTCCCAAAACGGATATTTCCACAAAAATATCAACATTGATTTTTTGCGATCACTATACTTTCTCTATATTATAGTATAGCGAGAAAGTAAAAAAGAAAGTAAGTGTAATAAGAAAATTAAATTTACGTAAGTATATTCACCGGGGCAATACACTCTATTGATATCTATTTCTTTGTCGCACTCGTGCACCTGATACTTTCTCTCTTACAGGTAGGTCTACCGATATGTATCAAAGTGAAATAGTTTGTAAACATGTTACCGCAGCCTAAATGTTAACATACAGTCATTTACCAAAACATATTAACAATACTAGGGAGATTCGTGCAACCTGTGCTAAGTATGTTAAACGTGTTAAGTGTGTTATATTCGAGAAACTCGTTTGACAGAAGTGTGCTATTTAGAGTCGATAGCACACTCGACTTTAGCACGGTCTGGGGTCTGCTAAACCAGTGTTAACGTCGTAAAACTCTTGGGGAAGGTAATTTGAGGTTTTCAGCTAGAATCGACAACAGGTTGTTTGTTATAATTGTGTTTTACCTGTTTCTTTGCGATCGAAAATAATAATAATTCGACCACGCAGCTGGTCCGCTGACGTGAGTTGAGCAAATTTCCAAAATTAAGTTTATATGCCTAGGGTTTCAACCAACAATTTGGGAAATATTTTTACTCACGAAGGCGTAGAACAGCTGTCTGTGAGAACGCAATATATTAGTAGAATTTGTTTGTGCATAGTGGCCTCGCGAGTTTGCACCACTTGGCTTCAAACCAAGTACTTTTATGGTATTTTACATTTTGATCGATTTTGGAGGAACCAAGCGAGCTATAAGGTCGCGTAAAAAAACAAAATGTGCAGAATAACATCCTGCATTTATATGTTTAGAAAAAACGTTAAAAAAATGTCATTCTCGTAGTAAAAATCTCAAAAAATAGTATATATGCAGTATATAATTTTTAATGACACCCCAAAACGTGTTCTGCGGACCATGATCGGTGTTCATTTGCTACTCCCGACCTTGGGTCTTACCATAAGGGCCACTGCAATAGCTAATTTTTTATATGGAAATTCGCTAATAATTTCGAATCCAGAAAAGAATTCGGAAGAAATTGGGGAAACGATGAAGCAAGGAAAATAAACATCTCATATCTTTAATTTCCGAGAATCCGACGAAGTTTGACGTACATTTTCGTGTTCAGAAAGTACGGAGAACATTTCTGTGTATTTAATTTTGTTTGCACAAATATGTTTGCAAAAAGGAACCAAAAAGAGGCCTTAATCTTGTTCTAAATGTACAAAAATGTAATATATACATTATTTATTGAGTAGGGATAAAATCTCTTTTAAGAAGGCGTATTATAAACTTTAGCCATTTAGCTTAGATCACGAAAACACAAAATATGTTTCCAAAACGTACAGAAAATGAGGCCTAATTTTATCTAAAATATAATTCACAAATTATAATGTGCTTAGGGTATTACAGTTTCGGCGCAAATTTACCATTCGACCCTCGGCTGACCTACGGCAACAGAAATGCAAGAATAAAAAAAATAGCCTAAAGTTCAGGATAACCTTCAAATAGCAATTTAACATGATAACTCATTAAGCATTTAGCACATGTTGCATGAATCCCCCTATTTTGGCACAAATCAGAATCAGTTATGAAAAGTTTTTAAATAAAATCTTTACAGCAAACCGGACGGTAGGCTATAACTCTTAGTGTAAGACAATCGTTGCACAAATATACTGGAGTTTTTTTTTTTTTGTGATCGGTAGTATAACATATAGAAAGTTCGCCATCTCTACTAATTTAACACAGAAAAGATGGTATAATAATAAAATTCAACATCCATCATTAACTAACAATAACTTCAAACAGAGAATCTCTACTAAGCACCATTTCCGTCAAACTTCGCTATAAATACGACACTTCAATGTAAATTTGATGAGTGTAGGAGTTTTTCCTACGGGTATCAGGTAGAAAGGGTCCCCATCCGCGAATTCCTCATACTGCGGAGTTTTGCCTACGGTTGGGGGTGGGCGCGAGAGGGGGAGGGGGAGAGAGAGAGATTCCTGTAGAGAAGAGAGACAAAGAGACTCTTCTAGCGATTATAAAAGAAAGAATTCTGCCAGGTACAAAAATTATCACTTTACAGGTACCGTATTATCACTTTATATAATTAGAATAAAAAAAAACTAGAGGACTTACCTAAACTGTTTAGTCACAGTATTTTGCCGATAACAGTATGATTATAATATTTGTATAATTATAATATTTCCTCGTATTATCACTTTATATAATTAGAATAAAAAAAAACTAGAGGACTTACCTAAACTGTTTAGTCACAGTATTTTGCCGATAACAGTATGATTATAATATTTGTATAATTATAACATTTCGTCGTATTATAATTACGAGAAAGGTGGATGCTCTTTAATAATCACTACAAGAAACGGTGTCTCCCTCCCTCCCTCACACTCTCTTTCTCCCGCCCCCACCGTAGGTAAATCTCCACACCAAGAGGTTGCCGACGGCATCCCCCCCATCTACCTGACACCCGTAGGCAAAACTCCGGTTCCCAAATTTGATTCATATCACTTCAGATAACGTTTCATACCTAGCGTTCGATTTACTTGGGCTTCCCCGTCTTTACTTTGTTAACCGGAATAAAGAAAAGACTTAAATTAAAAAAAATTCGACCACGCAGCTGAACCGCTGACGTGAGTTGAGCAAATTTCCAAAATTGAGTTTATAGGCCTATGTTTTATTGTTTCAACAATTTGGGAAATAGGTTGGTGCTGAATAGCTGCAAAATGGTTCGCACGCCATTCCGCATATTGGGAGTATTTTCAATAGACAAAGCATTGCGTGCTTCGCACGCCATTCCTCATATGGGAGAGTTTTCAATACATAAAGCATTGCGTGCTTCGCACGCCAACCTCGTGTTGGGAGTAATTTCAATACACAAACATTGCGTGCTTCGCACGCCAACCCCACGATAAAATCCACCAAATGGCTTTGAACCGGGCAATTGTATGGTATTTTACGTTTTTATCGATTTTGGGGGAACCAAGCGAGCTATAAGATCACGTAAAAAAACAAAATATGCAGAATAACATCCTACATTTATATTTATAGAAAAAACTCTAAAAAAAAATCATTTTCGTAGAAAAAATCTCAAAAAATAGTTACTTCCGGTCAAAAAACGTACTTCCGGTTGTTGGATTGTTTTGGCTAACGAACACGTAGGCCTACGAGCGATGTAGACAATCAACATGTGTACCAGATTTGAACCAAATCGGACTTAAAATGCGGTCCACTAGAGTGCGAAAATTTATAAATTTATATATATGATTTTTAATGACACCCCAAAACGTGTTCTGGGGACCATGATCGGTGCTCATTTGCTACTCCCGACCTTGGGTCTTACCATAAGGGCCACTGCAATAGCTCATTTTTCCTACGGAAATTCGCTAATAAGAAGAGAAAACGAAGTTTCGTCACAATTGGATGGAAAGTTTTTGAGACAAATTTCTTCTTTTTTTAAATACAGTTTAGAGTAAAACGATTTTTCAAATTTGTTTCTTTCATTTTCGATAATTTTTATTTAAGTTATTCTAAATATATTCAGGAATAACTATGAAATGTTAACACAATAACTAAAAAAACAATGCACTGGGTATTGAAAATACTTTCAATATAGGGGTTGGCGTGCGAAGCACGCAATGCATTGTGTATTGAAAGCACTCCCAGAACGGGGATTGGCGTGCAATGCACTGTTAACAGATAATTTTGTACTACACCATGGCGAATGGTAGTAGGCTATAGTGATTTAAGGAAAAGAATATCAGGCGATTTCAGCAATTATATAGTAAGTGTGAAGTTTTCTTTAAACAGGTCATTGTACCTGCCTAAATATTTGGTCTATTGTTTTAGCGATCTGAGGATCTATGTGTAGAGGTATAGTCAGGGTTTATTAAAACTATGAAATTCCAAACGAGCGCTTGCACATAGGCGATCAGAGTGCACTGTTTCAGTTGATTGATTTTGAGTCAACTTTTCCATCTATAAATTAATTGCAATAACACAGGGTGTCCCCGAACTCTCTACTGACCTTTTCAGGTATTATTCCTGGACCAAAGAAAAAAATATTATGTAACTCAACAGTTACCCGTACAGCAGCCATTTTTTTTTACATAACAATTTTTAATTTGAGTACGACTTTTTGTAATAAATTTTAATTTTGTATATAGCTTTAAGACCCAAAGACCTAATTCCAGGAAAAAAAATATTTTTTACAATGTTTATTTTCAAAATGGCGGCTGTTTGAAAATTTCAAACCTAAATTACTCAAAAACCGTACATTTTAACAAAAAATGTCAAGACATCTTTTTTGTAGCCCTTTTGATTCCCTATCGGACGGTGTAACTGTCAAAACAATCGGATGAAGGCTAACAGAGAAATTAAAAAATAATGACAGCAAATGTACATACAATATTGAAGTATTTACCTACTACGTTGGTACAGGATGCCGGGTTGAACAAACCAATTATTACACATAACTTAACTATTATCCTTCATCCGATTGTTTTGACAGTTACACCATCCGATAGGAAATCGAAAAGGGCTACAAAAAAGGTGTTTTGAAATTTTTTGTTAAAATGTAGACTACGGTTTTTGAGTAATTTAGGTTTTAAATTTTCAAACATTCCGCTATTTTGAAAATAATCACTGTAAAAAATATTTTTTTGTCTTGGGGTCATAAAGGTGTGTACCGAATTTCAATTTACTGTATTACAAAGAGTCGTTCTCAATTAAAAATTGTTATGTGAAAAAAAACCAAAATGGCACCTGTATGGGTATCTGTTGAGTTTTGGAAATTTTTAACATAATTTTTTTTGTTCTTTGGTACAGGAATAATACTTGAAAAGGCCGTAGAGAGCTCAGGGTCATCCTGCATATAGAGGTTGTGTTAGAAATGTTCGTACTTGAACCAATTGCCTGCCATGCAGGACAGGATAAACGGCGCACTCTGTATGCAATAAAGAGGTGGAGTGCCTCACATTGTTTCCAATTACAGTGGTACACTAATTAAACGTATGACGTCAATAAATTATCTTCCATTTCCGGCCTCGAGTGGGAACCGTTCTAAAACAGAAGTTTTTAAAACCAAGAAAAAACTCTCCCGCCGCAGTTTGTTTTGATTTAAACGACTTCTAGTAGGCCTACACGACGTGAAATTGATCTATGCGGGGTTTTAATTTCGCCACATCTGTGTTGAGTTACGTTCGTTAGATACTTCTTAGTAATAATTTTCGCGAAATAAATGCGGTTCAAATATTGTATTAGCTTTTTCACAAAGCTGTGGTTTCCATCAAAGTAAGCGAAACCGGCATCGAACAAGAAGGAAACAAAATCGATATATTCAAAAGGTGTTTTCTATTTGGCCCTTTATTCAACCTCAAGGGCGCCCATAATTATGAACAGAAGAGGCCATGCCCCACACCCCGGTCTACCCCCCCCCCCCCAGGCAATATCATATATGGGCGCCCTTGTTCAACCTGCGTATATAAGAACTTGTTCGACAACAAGAATATTTTTATTCATTAAATATAACGACAAGAGCTAATCTTTATCGATAAGAGATAATTATGTTTGACTGACACACATTGCGTTAGTTTTAAAGGTTTATGTTGATGTTGATGTTCTTTTGCAGACTGATTTCAGATTTTAAATTTTTTTATCAGATTTAGCTATCCGGTACTGAATATGATTATAGAAAATTGAATTTACTTTTTTCAGTTGAATAATATATTACTACTAGTAAGCTCCCGTGAAAAATCACATACAGGTTAATCAGAAATACATCATTTAAAAAACAAACTATTTAAAAACAACAGACTTTATCTATTTAGGACTACGTAATTATGATGACAGGGAATTTTAACTCGGCGAATGTATACAATCATAAGGATTTTAAAACTGTAGGTCTATTTGTTAAAATTTTGCATTTATAAACGTTGTTATACGTTTAAAGAAAGATACAAATATTATCTTTTAATTGCTTTTTATTTCATATTTATAGATCAAATGATTTAGAAGTTATTAATATTATAGTGAAGAAATTAATAATCGAATATTATGTTATACGAAGATGTACGAATGTTTCCGAAGTTAAACGAATGGGTCGCCGGAATACTACCCCCCGGAAAACTACCCCTCCAAGCAGGTTCCTACGTCATTTTGACGTCAGAGATCGGGGAGGCAGTTTTCCAGTCACGCACACTCAAGTTTCGATATAATTAGAATAAAAAAAAACTAGAGGACTAACCTAAACTGTTTAGTCACGGTATGTTGCCGATAACAGTATAATTGTAGGAACCTGCTTGGGGGGGGGGGGTAGTTTTCCGGGGGGTAGTATTCTGGCGACCCGCTTTTGCTAGGGGGGGTAGTATTCCAGTCGCGGACACGGCTCCCATATTGGTTAGTTGGCAGATTTCGTGACGTCACGTTTCACCTGGGGGGGTAGTTTTCCGGGGGGTAGTATTCCGCATCCCCAAACGGGGTCGAATAAGTATCACTCTTCTTTAAATTTGTATAAACGAATATATTGATGATTCAAGGTTGTTTGTATATACAGTTTATAACCTCAAAGCAAATATTATAACGCATTATAGCATACATTGGTTCTATAACTCATATTTAAAAAAATCAACATCACAAGAAATTATAATGATTGTGGCTGTTGACTTAACCACAAGGTACAATTTACACTAGGTTTTGAACAGATGATGGGTGAAATCTGCTGTTATATTATATGTTGCTCACCTACGTACTTATGTCTGTACGCACAGGCCTACACTCGCTTTTATATGAGTTGATTACATCTATATATATAAAAGCCAAATCCATTGACTCACTGATCACAATTTCTCCAAAACTACCAAACGGATTGGAACGAAATTTGGTATGTAGCGTCCTCTAGGGCCATAGGTGCTTACCAATAAAGGTTTTAAACAATTTGTAAATTTTAGGGGGGTTTAGGGGTGTCAAAATAACTAAGTCACGATTTCTCCAAAACTACGTAACGGATTGGAATGAAATTTGGTATGTAGCTTCCTCTAGGAGCCTAGGTGCTCGCTAAGAAAGCTTTTAAAAATGTTCGACATTTTATAGGGGGGTATGTGGAGGTCAAAGTTACTAAAAAAAACCACAGAACGGATTGGAATGAAATTTGGTATGTAGCTTCCTCTAGGGCCATAGGTGCTCGCTAAGAAAGGGTTTCAAAAATTCTAAATTTTAGGGGGTTTTGGGAGTGTCAAAGTAACTAAATCACGATTTCTCCAAAACTACCTAACGGATTGGAATGAAATTTGGTATGTAGTTTCCTCTAGGACCCTAGGTGCTCGCTAAGAAAGGTTTTAAAAATGTTCGACATTTTAGGGGGGTATGTGGGGGTCAAAGTTACTAAAAAAAATTACAGAACGGATTGGAATGAAATTTGGTATGTAGCTTCCTCTAGAGCCATAGGTGCGCGCTATGAAAGGGTATCAAAAAATTCTAAATTTTAGGTTGGTTTGGGAGTGTCAAAGTAACTAAATCACGATTTCTCCAAAACTACCTAGCGGATTGGAATGAAATTTGGTATGTAGTTTCCTCTAGGACCCTAGGTGCTCGCTAAGAAAGGTTTTAAAAATGTTCGACATTTTAG
>JAGFPH010010253.1:0-13509 GCA_018207615.1 Philaenus spumarius
AGGAAGAAAGGTATTATTACTAATACATTATTGTCAACCAAGTAAGTGTAACGTTTAAGCCATTGGCTGTACAACTGAAGTCATATTCAGGAGGAAAAATAACCTTCATAAGTGGGATAGAGATATATACGCAGTCCAACAATTGTCAATAAACAAGATGATTGTTATGTTCTGTTTACGGAAAATTTGGTCGAATCTTTAAATATTTCTGCTGTCATCTAAGCTTTTTTATTAGATTTGTACTCGAGTAGTTTGGACTTTAAGTTTTTAAAACATCTAGGATTTATCCAGATAAAGGCAACTTTTCTAGGATTTTGGTTGTAAAGGTAATTTTTCGGTGCCATCCATATTGGCCACAAACAAAAAAAGATATTCTTTTTTCCTGTTTTTCCTCCCATTGCAGCGATCTCCTTTAAAAACTTAACATTTTGTCTGGGGTACATTTAAAAAAACAAACCTGTTTCGTCTAAGTTAAAAATGTCTTTTGTGGGGTTTCTTCAATCATTTTTACAATATCATCTTTCCAAACATTTGTAGCTTCTTCATTTACACTTGCATTTTCACCTCACACAGACATAAAGTTGTCTTTCATATAAACCAGCCAACCAACCGGTACTCGCCTTGAAACCACTTTTCCCCAAGCCTACAGCAGGCTTTTCATGGGGCTCTGTTCGAACAAGGAGCCCTGATAATGGAATGTTTTTTTTACCAGAACATACTTAATAGTAAAGTTAAAATAACATTTTCATTGGAATTAATACACCCAGGTGAGATCTTTTGTCCCATTCAGTAGAAAATGTTATTTTTAGTGTTGATACAAAAGTTTCAAATTAAAGAAGTTGACTTTGAATTATCCATAATTGTTTTATATTGATATTGTATGAAGTTCAAGGGACCAACACAAAACTTCGAATTAAAGACTTTTGAATTATTGAAATTTTACCGTAATTGTATTATTGAATTAATTACATATAATATCAAAGTGGCAAATTTTAGTTAAATTTCAAATAAATTTAAGTAGAGCTTTTATAGTATATACATTTGAACATCATTAAATTTAAAATTTGAAGTAATTATAAAGAGAAGTGAAATACAGTACAATGAACGTTTAAAATATTTAGAGTATTTACTGTGTAATTGCCAATAGAAAACTGTATGTACTCTGTGTTACACTGTTTCTAATGATTCGTACTTTTTACAATGTTGTCTGTGGCATTGAAACTGAACATGAAGAACAAAGTTTTGTAACTGACTTAATACTGACAAACAAGAGTTGAAGGTACCTAGAATGTATACTCTCAACTCTCATGTTCAGTACATTTTAGTCAAAAAACATTTCTGTAGCTATACAAATTACAAGTGGTAGTGCTTAAAGATTATAGATTTTTCTTTTAAATTTCAGATCATATTTTGTCATATATTGTAATTTACTTTAAAACTTGTGAAAGATTATGTTAACTAACAGTTTTATTAAATTCTTTTTGGTTAATTTCTATACATTTTTGCTCAAAAGAAATAATGGCTTAGTAAAATAAATGGCAGCACAGAGAAGAAAAATACAGAGGAAACATCTAAGCGTACGCGAATTGGGTGTCTAGCACTCGACACTGGTATCTACATTAGTAGTTCCCAGAGTCGCCATGAGAGGGCAGCATCGTCGCTGGCCCCTCCCCTACCCCCCCTCGCCTCCTGCTGCTAGCCCCTCGTCCCCTCCAGCACCGCGCGACACTCGCCTGACTCAAGGTTGTTAATGTACTCTAACAACCTTGCGCCCGACTCCCTGGCTGTCCTCGCTGCTACAATAAGTAATTGTAAAGGAAACTTGTCACAAACATGTTCTGTATTTGATTGTCATGTAGCAATAAATGTAAAACACTTGAACAATAGTACAAAATAAGTTAAATGGATTATCAAAGTAAATCAATAAATGTTTTAATTATACTTTAATTAAAACTCTTAAATCCTTATAATAGTTGCGGGAAATGATATTAATTTTAGTACACAGGATTATAAAAGAAAATATGATGCAGTTGAACGTGTTTAATCTCTTGGTAGGAATGATAAAATGGTTTACAATTACTGTAATTCATAGACTATAAAAAATACTGTAGCCTACTCTACTTAAACATAATAATTTGGTCATTTCATAATATAAAGACGATAACAAATTACCACATTATACAATCCTAATTATCCTACATTTACTAAGTACAGTAATGCAAAAAACTAACCCTTCTTTAAAATTTTTATAAAAGGTTTTCTACTTTGAACAATAGGCTAGAATATTATAAATACACAGATAAACTTGGTAAAACTAATAAAATCTTGTAAAACAATGAGTGAATATGTGCTCTTACAATAAATCCAATGTTAATGCTATATAAAAAATATATTAAATATAAGTTTTCCATATATATACGTAACTTAAATATTAACTATTTAGAAAACTAACATAGGCTAGCATTAAAGAACAACAAATGAATAATTAACGACTAAACTCATAATATTTACATTGATTTACATATCCAAGGGTGTGCAATGTTAATAGGTACTTTTCCATTACGTTCAATTCAAAAGACCACTGATTTGAACAAACAGCATATCTTAAATAAATTTACATATCAACTGAAGTAACTAGATTTACAAATACCCTACATTTACTAAGTACAGTAATGCAAAAAACTAACCCTTCTTTAAAATGTAACTTATAAAAGGTTTTCTACTTTAAACAATAGGCTAGAATATTACAAATACACAGATAAGCTTCGTAAAAAACTCATAAAACCTTGTAAAACAATGAGTGAATAGGCCTATGTGCTCTTACAATAAATCCAATGTTAATGCTATATTAAATATAAGTTTTCCATATACAGAGTGTTTACTGAAAACCCTTCAGGACTTTGGAATATGATTCCTCATACAAAAAGTAAGAAAAAAGTTAATATAAACATAGGTCCAAAAACGCTTCGTTTTCCAGATATCCGCCATTTTGTTTTCTGTACAAAATAATTCATATCTAGAGAACGGTTTGACTGATTGAGTTCAAACTTGGTATGAAGTTTAACCTGACAATGATATACCTCAAGAAAATAAACGATTAAATCCAATCATGAGTTTCAGAATGGTGGCTGTTTGAAAATTACAAACCTAAATTACTCCAAAACCGTACATTTTAACGAAAAATGTCAAGACACCTTTTTTGTAGCCCTTTTGATTCCCCATCGAATGGTGTAACTGACAAAACAATCGAATGAAGGATAATAGCTAAGTTAAAAGGTAATGACAACAAATGTCCATACAATATTGTAGTAATTACTGTGTTGGTATAGGATGCCGGTAACTATTTACCTCCATTTGAATGTATTAACACCTATTTAAGAAAATCTATCTTAACAATCTTGATTATGCATACCGTATTAGAAACATTAGTCACTTTATTTGACTAGATATTAATGTTCTTTGTTTTTGTGATTATGTTTCTTATAGACTATACCCTACAATACGTTCAGAATTAAATTTTTCCATCAGTTAAATTAAACTGCTATTATTGACTTTATAGGCCTACACTGCAACAAATATTAGGCTAGTCGGTAGGGGTAATTTTAGACCAAACGATGCAGTAATTTACAATACGGCTGATTCTTTTTATAAGTACAATAAAGTATGTAGATTAACATACAAAAGTTTACCAGTCTATCGATTTCCCAAGTCAAAAAAATCGAGACAATTTTTTTTCTTCAAAAATTCTTAATTTTTCGGGCTGGGATTAAGATAAATAAAAATAAAAAATACCACCCTGTAGGGGGAAGTGTTTTTCAATAAAAAGTTCTTCTGTAATTATTTCGCCCGAGTAATGGTTTGTTTGGAGAAAATTCGCAAAGTATTATTAAAAAGAAAATTATAAAAAAAATCTAAATTTAATAATAGTACAAGTAGACATTTGTGTGGGAACTCGGTGCAGGTTAACCAATTTTGACGGATTTTTTAAAATTTGTTCGTCTCGATGAGAAGAAAAAAGTTTAAAAAATGTGTTTGTGTTCTACCCCCCCCCCCCCTTAATTTTGTATTCAATAAAACAGTTCTTTTTTAAGTGCCTACTCACTAAAATTAGAAATACAGCTAAAAACAAATAATTGGCCCTATGGCAGAAATCACAGAAAAGGGAAATCTCATTCATATATGTAGAGTTGGCTCATTCTAAATTGGCTGAATTTTAATATATCGAATTCAAACTTGACATAGAAGTTAAAATATATATTTTAAAAATTTATGCTGAGTCTGAGCTTGTTATCTTGAAAATGACCTGATCTAGAGCCATTTGACTTATCAATGGGTTTCTCGATTTTAGGAGTACCAGACCCACCAACTCATTTTAAACACCTCCAGCTTAGAAAATTTTCAAAATATAAACCTAAAAGTTTTTTACAAGTTAAAAATTTAAATTCAAACAAGATAAATGAGTATAATTTTTTTTTTTTATTATTTACTTTCAAGAGCACAAGTAACTTAAAAAAGTATAATTTTGGACCTTTTTAAAATTTTGCATCAACACGCTTGAGTTGATCGGCTGCAGATTAGTCAATCTTTTAAATATAGTTTTTAAAATAGGTATAGCAAAAACCAATTGTGTTTGTAACTTATGTACCAATTTTTAAATCGATATGTTCAAAAATGTCGAAAATGGATTCCAACGAATCCAAAGGTGTTGTAGTTAAAACGAGATAGGTAAAACAGTAGACTATATTCAAGAGCCTTGTTTTTAAAAAGAACTGAAAAAATAGTTCATACTTACTGAGAATAATACTACCGTAGTGTATTCAACTTGAAAAACAAATTTGATGTTGATATTCTAAAAAATGACGACACTGGAATAGCGAAAGGGCTACAGCGTTCGGTAAGCAAAAAATCGTGAGGTTCGTTGATAAATCTGATGGCTCTAGCTCATCAAATTTTTAAGATACCAACTTGAGTCTTGGTATATAAGTTAAAAATAAGCTTTTCACTTGCTAATTCGATATATTACAAAATGGCCAACTTAGATTTGCTATACGTATGGACGGAAATGATCGTATAAAGACACATTCATTAATAATTATGCGTTCATAAATTTGATGGCCTATTTAGTTTAAAATTATCGTAGATGTATAATTTTTGTATATTATATTTATACATATATTGTTTATGTATATTTTAAATTTCATACAAAGTGGATGATTATCTTTAGAGAAAATTGATTTTTAAGACAATTTAATCGAGACTGATTATATGCTAATACGCTGGTCTTCGAAATTGTATTATTTTGAATATAAAAAAGTCGAATTCTTAGAGAAAACGGCAGCCATTTTGAATCCGCCATGTTGAATTTTCATATTTTATATGAATCAGTTCCTCCTAAAAACCCCCAAATAACCAGTTTTCTTTTTCTTTGAGACGCATTTTTTTTATTGGAATATATATATTTGGACAATTTGTTAGATGATTATTATGTGTTATAAAAAAAAACATGACATCGTAAAGCTGACACTTTCCTCTTGAAAACGCCCTATTACAACTATTTATTTAATACATTATAACTGTGCAATAGTTTATAATGTACTGGGCCGCGCTTAAAGAAATAGGTCTTCAGCCGTGCGGCCGAGTAGTGCTGCTGCGAAATAATACTTGCTTAATCGATTTTTTTCCAGACAAACCATTTCTCGGACGAAAAAATACAAAAGATCTTTTTATTAAAAAAATACTTCCGCTACACGGTGGTATTTTTATTTTTATTTATTTTCATCCTAGCTCGAAATATTAAGGAATTTCGAGAAAAAAATGTTTTTCGATTTTTTTTTTGACTTTGGGAAATCGAAAGACTAGTAAACTTTTTTTTATATTAATCTACATACTTTAAGGTACTTATAAAAAAAATCTGCCGTATTGCAAATTACTGGTAGTTGTGACCTACACCGACTGGGCTATGTAGGCTACATTTGATTTTTAAGTCGTCTTAAATATAAATAGTAAATTAGGATTAAATTTGAGATTTATTTGAATTACTTTTGATAAACAAAACAACTTTAAACTACAATTTTATTGATATTTTACTTTGCGATTTATATGAAGTGAAGATTAAATTTGAACATGATATGTATTTACTGACTTTGTCTACAGTTTGTAAGTTATATATTTATTTTGTAGTTGTCTTCCATATAAATTGTCAACTAGGTTAAATTTGATATGTAATTACAGTACTGCGTTTAATATAGACTATACTTTTATTACTTTATTATTGACACTTTACTTTGAGATTATTTTATCATGGAGTGTCCTATAATATGAACTTTTTTTTAAATATATGTAACTATAGGTTACTGACTTTATAATCGTGATTATTTTGTGATGGAGTGTCATATAATAATATGAAGGCCTACTTTTTTTTAAGCACAGAGAATAATGGATCCATTTACCATTAATCTCTGTGCTTTGGCAATATTATTATGTTTCTTCTTTTGTATTATCATTTAAACATTTCATCACTTTCAATTGTTAAAGTTTTATTTTATACATAATCTTTATTAATGGGTTATCTAACCATGTTGGTTAAAGGGTTTTTCAGAATTACAACATAACATTATTTACCTACTTAATTGTTATTAGACATTTTTTTACAAACTAGATTTTGTTTATATTGCCTAAACCTAGGGTTATACATGACATTTTAATCAGCAGTTCAATAATCTTATATATTAAAAAAATTCTGTTTTTCTTTTCCGAGTCCGTTCGGCTCTTCTACCCGACCGATTTTCATAATTGAGGTCTTAAATTAAAGGTATGCACGCCCAGATTTGCCATCAAGCATTACAAATCATGTATCTTTCGCCTTACAAACGTTATAATCAAATGCAAATTTCTGCTATGTATTCCTTATGGGTTTTTTTTTTTGGTTCTTTGTCCACTTTGCGTTCGTATACCGTCCATCCGATTGCTTTGAAATTTTGCATAGTAACACAGGTTAACCCTGGGAAGGTTTTAGGCCATTTACCAAAGTCCTAGGACATTAGGGCTACGCCCCAGTGGCCCTCAAAGTTTCAATGTTAATCTTATGGAAGAAAGATTTCTATTGATTTTATCAGGGACACAAAAACAGCTGTTCGTATGAAAAGCTTAAAACAGCTGATTTTGATCAACAACTGATTTGGATCAAATCAGTATCAAATGTAGTATTACCTTTTTGAGGTTACATTGACAAACTAAAAACAAACACAAACAAAAATGAACGAAAAATGCTAACTATATTTTAATTCAATTCAAACATTGGTTGTTACAAACCTATCTTATATAATAAAAATGAATTGCTGTTTCTTTGAAATCGCATCAATTGAGAACTGCTGGACCAATTTGGCAATTTTTTGTTTTAAAATGTTCGTAATAGTCCGAACTAGGTTTTTATATAAAGAAAAATTTGAAAAGTTTCCCGAAAAAGTTTCAAATTTGGAAAAAACTAAACAGCCTCTTTTGTATGGACTCAAGACCATAGCGCTCAAAAACAGCTGTTAGTATAAAATGCTTAGTAACACATGTTTGTTTACATTCATTACCATAGCAACTTTAGCAAATTTATAATCAGTTTATTATTCTTCAAAACCAATAGCTTTTTAGATTAGATTGACAAATTAAAAGCAAACACAAACAAAAATCAATAAAACATGCTTAGGCCTACTATATTATTATTCAATTTAAACATCGGTTGTTACATATTATTATAAATAAAACAACTGTTATGGATCAAAAACTGAACATAATTTTAGGTTAGGCCTACAATGAACCAAAACACTTTTATTTGCAACCAATTTCTCTAATTTATAATCGGGTTATTATTCTTCAAAAAACCAAAACAGCTTTTTTAGGTTAGATTGCCAAACAACACAAACAAAAATCAACGAAAAATGCTTACTGTATTATAATTCAATTCAAACATCGGTTGTTACATATCTATTTACTTACATATATGCTGTTTAAAATATTGTTTATATAAATTGTTGACATACCTAAACACCATTTGCAATTCAATAACTTAAGTCAAAAGAATGAAATTTGATAACTACCCTTAAAATTAAATAAAGCAATAGCGAAGCATTGCCGGGTCCACTAGTTATATATAAAACAGCTAATTTGGATCAAAAACTGAACATAATCATTCACAGATATGTCAAGTCTTATATATTATCATCCGTTCAGCCGCTATTCACCCGAGAAGGAGCTCCGGTATACAATCCTTCAAATTTCCCATGTTAATCTTATGGAGATAATGTTTAATGAGTTTGAGTCAGCTGCCAAATAAAACAGCTAATTTATGCTCGGTCACCTATGTACAAACGAGCAAAAGATTAACGAGATTCTTTATCGAATTTTCCACCTGCGAGCGAAGCGAAGCAGCCATCTGAGGCCGAAGGCCGAGCCGGGGTTGGGACGCGGAGCGTCCAGGGGCAGAGCCCCTAGTTTATATTAATATCTAACTCATTTGTATAACCCATTTCATAAGATTTTAATAATATTCAAAAATTTCTAAGCTACCTTAGAACACAAAATGTTTGTAATAAAAAAACTGTCAAGTATTTAGTTCAGTAAGTCAGTGAATAAAAATCAGGAATTAAATTATTCGATAAACATTTGTACAAAACATACTCTAATAAGTTTAAAATGTTTAAAACTTGTATCGGTTCAGTTAAAGTTGGTTCAAGAATCTTTTATTAGCTTATAACTTATTCAAAAAGTATGTCTCATTTAAAAACATAAGTTTGAATTAAATTATAATACAAATAAAACAATTTATCTTAGTAAATAGACTATTCTGTACTTAATTTCTACGGAAATTATTTCCCGTAGTGAAAATAGGCTTTTTTGTTACATTTACACTTATAACAGAAGAGTAAACGTTGACGGTTGAATTCCCAACTTGTAGTCTAAACGAGGCGGGGAAGTGGGACATTTCCCCCGCTACCATCACATCCTTCCCCGCTCGTCCCTCTCTCTCTTGTAACGTGCATTAGGACATCCTAGCGCGGCCACCGGACTAGATCGGAACTACAACTAGAGCGTACGATCAAGCCGTTTAAATGTTTCCTCTGTATATTCCTTCTCTGTGATGGCAGTAAATGTTTTTATAGCTTAATATAAAAAAAAAACTTTAGAGCAATTTATATTAGACACCATTTGCTCTACGTCATAACAATAACATTAAATTTGCTTTCTATAACTTTGGAATCTATTAGAAAGGAAAGTATAAAGGTGATGTCATAAAGTTCAGAACAACAAAATATATAAAATTTACTTTTTTACAGACTGCCCTGTCTTGCGCCCTGGTGAAGGTGCTTTGGCTTCAAACAGGGACACTGCATTTGGAACATCTGTAACATTTACTTGTCCAGTGGGACAAGAATTTGCTACTGGAAGATCCAAAATTACAACCGACTGTTTACCTGGAGGAAACTGGTCTATATCTTATATACCAAAATGTCAAGGTACGTGCATTATACATTTTCAGTTATTAAAAATTAATTACAATGTTAAAGAACTAAAAAAACGTAATTGATTTTTATTACAGAGGTTTACTGTGGTCCTGTGCCACAAATTGATAATGGCTTTTCAATCGGATCCAGCAATGTAACATATCGAGGAGAGGCACTGTACCAGTGCTATGCAGGATTTGCATTTCCTTCAAGTCTACCGATCGAGAAAGTTTCATGTTTAGCAGATGGGCGGTGGGAAAGACTTCCTACATGTTTAGGTAAAATTATGAATAATTTCATATTAATAATTGAACTAAACATTAATTACTTTAATTGATTTTTAAATCTTGAAATAAATTTATGTTTTTAAACTTCAGAATAATTTTTGTTTTTTAGCATCTCAATGTCCTCCTCTACCTGAAGTTCCACATGCAAATTCAACGGTTTTGAATGGAGGAGGTCGTAGTTACGGAACTATTTTTAGATTTGAATGTGAACCTGGTTATGTTCGTTCAGGACATCCAGTCATCCTATGTATGAGCAATGGAACTTGGTCTAGTGAAGTACCAACTTGCACAAGTAAGTTTCATTTTTCATACTTTTAGTATACTGGTATACTGTATTCAAATGTTCTTGATACAAAAATAAACAATTTCTGTTAAATTTTAAAGAACATATTTAATGTAAATATATAAATGTGCTACAGTACTTATAATGTTGCAATCTGTGCATATTTTAATATAGATCATAATTTTACAGGAGCTGTTTGTCCAACATTACCTGAAATTGCTAATGGACTAGTAATAGACTCATCGCGCAAGTACTTCTTTGGTGATGAAGCTAGAGTACAGTGCCATAAAGGATTTAAACTAATTGGTTCAAATATAATCAAGTGTGGTCCATCACAGACATTTCTTAATCCTCCAACTTGTGAAGGTAATTTTTGTTATTTTGTAGGAAATTATTCTTGAACATTTAAAGTTAAACTGTAATTTGTAAGTAACAAAAAAAAAGCAAACTATCAATTTTTATTAGAAATATTTGATTATAAACGGATAAAAATAAGATTTTTAGTTAAACTACTTGAAAGCAGGAAAACTTCAGGGTTATCTATGCTACATTCGACTCTTCTGCAAAATTAACTGTTGTATGCATTGTGCAAATAAAAAGTAAGACACCCATTAGTAAAAATGTAAATGGTTACTAGTGATATTCTAATTACGCTTAGTCGTCTTATTAGTGTAACAGCATAGCATTAGCTTTCTACGGTTGACTTCGATCACTGAGTTCAGTGCATTTACTCGAGTGCTATGGCAAACTCGTGCACAAAGATTGCAGTACTGTGCAGAAACTTCTTCTTGAAAGCAGGTATCCCCTCCTTTAATCTCTCTCCAAGTGCCATGTCTTTCCAAAACTATGTCTTATGATTTTTCTTCAGAGTAATAAAAATAGTATATTTTGCACCAAAGGCCGAAAGTGGGACTTTGCTGGTCCGAGAGTCAGTCGAGGTCTTAAAAACGTTTGAGGGCAATGCAAAACCCTTTAGACCTAGAGAAAATAAATTATTTAAACCATATTTATTTTTGAAAATAATCATAACATATTTAGGCCTATCAGGTAAGAAATCTTTAACAATTTCCTCAGCTTTCCTCTTCAATGAAGCAGGAATGTTCATTTTACTAGTTAATATTTAAAATAAATAATAAAACTATAAAACTAATCACAAAAACTACTTAGGCTAGTGTAAATTCAACATTAACTTCAGACAGTAATGTTCAAGAACTAACCAACAAACAAAACAACAACATTAATATCGTTAAATAATAACAATACAATAATCAGCTGATTTCACGAGTATATTTACTACGTGCTGCATATTAATGTATCGATTGAGTTTGTTTGAATGCACAGTTGTTTTACTTTGCGGCCTTAGGGCGTTGTAAAATTTTGCAGGCCTAGGGCAGCAAATCGTAACTTTCGGCCCAAATATTATGTTCCCAAAACAGCAGATTACAATGTAGTATGGTGAAAAGTACTATTTACATTTAAATTTAACTTTTGTTGCTTAAAAAAAATTTGTGTAATGTGGGAAATAAATGAATAGCCATCATCAAACTCAATTTTACTGTACCAAAAATATTATAATAATATCATTTGTAGTATACTTACAAATCAGCTAACCAAAAATGAATCAGTGATACAGTAACAATGTTGAAAACCATGACTGAAAATTGATTTACTAAAAATGCAATAATACATTATTTAAACTTTATTTTGTGTTACAGATGTTAATGAATGTGCAAGCAGTCAGTGTGATCTAGCTTCTACAGAATGTATCAATACTGCTGGAGGTTTCCAATGCAAGTGTAGAAATGGTTTTGCTGCAAGTATGGAATGTAGGCCTGTTGGAGATTTAGGCCTTACGACTGGAGGTATACCAGATGAATCAATAACAGTATCCAGTGCAGAACAGGGTTTTACAAAAGAGGTAACCCAAATGTTAAAATGATTAACTAAATAACTGTTGTGTGAACAATTTTAGAAATGTTTCTAGTTATTTTTTTATTGCTTACTTGTATGACTATGACATAGGTTAACAGCCATAAATGTTAAACATTGCTGTAACAACCAATTTTAAAAACTTTAAATTATTAATTACTATAACAAGTAATAAAATGCTTACTACATTAAACACACAACATAGCGTACAGTATCTTCCTTAAGTTCCCAAGACCTGATAAATATTATATAGTTCAAACATCATTTTGAATTTTTCAGATGATCCGTCTAAATAGTGGTCAAGGATGGTGTGGCAACAACCTGGAAGCAGGAGCTAATTGGGTATTGTTGGATCTTAAAGCTCCAACCATAGTAAGAGGATTCAGGACACAAAGTGTTCAAAGACAAGATGGAAATTTAGCTTTCACATCAGCAGTCAGAATTCAGGTATTTTTTTCACTTTCAAAAGGGAATATATTTTGTTGTATGAAAAGGCAAAAAATATAAATTCAATGTTTCTGTTTTTATTTTTCAGTATACAAACAACCTAACGGACATTATGAAAGACTATACAAATCCTGATGGCACACCTGTAGAATTTAGAATTCTTGAACCCACTTTATCAGTGTTGAACCTTCCGGTACCCATTGAAGCACAGTATATTAAATTTAAAATCCAGGTAAGTTTGGCAAAGTGAAATTTTGTGTTGATTCAACACTACTATAAAATACATAATAATCACAGACAGTGTACTTTAAAAACAAAATATATTTACACAGGATTGTTTGTATACTATTATTGTTAAACTTTTCAATGAGATTAATTTAATCTCATAACAAAATGGTATAACAACAAGCATAACAAAATTTATTATTTTAATACTTTTTAATTTCTTTTAGGACTTTGTGGCAGCTCCATGTTTGAGACTAGAAGTTATGGGATGTACAAGGCTAGAATGTGCTGATATTAATGAATGTGCTGACAACAATGGAGGATGTGACCAGAAATGTATTAATAGGTAAGCACATACATTTAGCATATGGCGTAGACAAAAATATTATGTCTTTATATTTTTAGTAATATATTTACAGATAGCGTGGATTCAGATATTGTGATAATATATACCATCGCAATAAAATCTCTATTTTTAAACTATGAGAAAAGGTATTTAACTATATAAATTATTTTAATTAACATATAAGGACATTTAATTTATTATGAATATTATAATTGTAGGAAAGCAAAGTACTTACTTCTGCAACTCTACAGGCTATTGAAGCCCTTTGCTTCCTTCCCTAAACGCTTCCACT
Source organism: Philaenus spumarius (assembly GCA_018207615.1). Taxonomy (NCBI): domain Eukaryota; kingdom Metazoa; phylum Arthropoda; class Insecta; order Hemiptera; family Aphrophoridae; genus Philaenus; species Philaenus spumarius. Next base: position 13,301 of record JAGFPH010010253.1, read on the forward strand.
CTCTTCAGTCCTTTACTCCTCTTGTAACACTAACATCCATGTCACAGAGAAAATATAAAATAAGAAATGATCAGCTGTTTCCTATAGTGACTAAAGACACAGAGATTTGGTCTAAATGAATAATGACGCAATACTTAAATAATATTAATCATTTATAATTTTTATATATATTTCTTAATGACGCAAAGTAATTACAGTAGAATCATTTT
>JAGFPH010010254.1:0-26893 GCA_018207615.1 Philaenus spumarius
AATAGGACAATATAAATCAATTCACTTTTTCAGTATAGTTTTTGTTTGAAAACTAATTGCCATTACATTTCATCTTTCATAGGTACAGTAAGTCCAGATTGATTAATGTTTGGGACGATGTCCATGTCCAGTGGTTCATTACTTTTTTTTAGTTTCATGAAAATAAACAAAAGACAAACTATATGAAATATAGCTAATATATATGCCACAAAAAGATCCTCTATTCCAAGGTTTCTGCCCTGCAAAATACAAATTTTAAAATTTAGTTGTTAAAATAAAACCAATCATTACATATTTTACACTTATAATATAATAATAATAGTATTATATAATAATTAATAATTGTATTAGACATAATATACATTTTATGTAATTCAAATTGTAATTAATATAAAAAATATTTAACACACAAAATTTAAAAAAACAAACTGCTTAAAGTATTTCGTTCAAAATTTTTCAATATTTAAGTAGTGCATGCAGTGTATTATTCCTTAGCGGACAGTAGACTTCAACATGACTTTATTTGTTGGGGATGATTTTGTATCAAATCCAAAACCTATTTCAGCATTTTAGAAATGACAATATAATGAAATGTATTTAAAAAATCTTAGAAATTTGACTTGACTTGAAAAAGCCTTGGACCTAATTAAAATTTTTTTTAATCTCATTGATTTTCAGCTGAAAAATTATTTTATAGTCTGAATAGACAAACAAAATATTTTGAACATTTTAACAAATTCTTTAATCATACAAGACGTTGGTTACTTCCATTAAGAGGCGGTGGGACTTGATTTGAAAACCGCCTTTTAGTTTCTAAAGTAAGCACTAGGGTCGCTCTACAAGTTTGTCCGTGTCACTGCTTGGAGCGCTGCCTGCACAAACTGAGGTAGTTAAAAATAAGCGGTCCCCAACTGACAGAGAGATAGAAAAATAAAGTACTGTAAATACAACGAAGATACACTCTTTAACAACCCTCGACTGCCTGCCTGACCTTAAGCCGCAATAGAAAATGATAGGAGGGGGAGAATGCTTACAAAATCGTCTATAAGTATGAATCGCGTTGACATTATTAGTACCATTTATAGGTAAATATTGAAATCTTGAGTTATAATTGTACATTAGTTGCAAATATTATATTTAAACTGAAATTTAATATTTTTCAATTCATAACTAAAATTGATTATAACTATTGTCCAACTTGGTTTTTTACATTGCAACATGGTTTGCTTATGACTTATAAGATTGTAATATTTAGGCTTACTGTCACAAAGTGTTTGAAAAATTTAACAGCTTATTTTACGTATGTTGGCTTTTTCAAACCTCCATAGAAAAGATTATAAACATTTTGTCAAATTTCAATATCTTGTTTTCTTCACTAAAAATATACAGAGTGCCCATAAGTAAAGTGCCAAACTTCGGGGAATGGTTCTATGGGTCCAAAATAAGAAAACAAGTTCATATAAACACAGACCCAAAAACGCTTTGTTTTCTAGATATCCGCCATTTTGTTTTTTGTACAAAATAATTCTTATCTAGAGACCTTTTTGACTGATTGAGTTCAACCTTGGCATAAAGTTTAACCTAACAATGATATATCTAAAAAAAAATAAGCAATTAAATCCAATCATGAGTTTCAAAATGGCGGCTATTTGAAAATTTCAAACCTAAATTACTCACAAACCGTACATTTTAACAAAAAATGTCAAGATACCTTTTTTGTAGCCCTTTTGATTCCCTATCGGAAGGTGTAACTGTCAAAACAATCGGATGAAGGATAATAGTTAAGTTATGTGTAATAATTGCTTTATTCAACCCGGCATCCTATACCAACACAGCAATATTGTATGTACATTTGCTGTTATTATCTTTAACTATATATAGTGTATATATACGGATTTGGCTTGAGTAACCATTTTGAGCACAATTCTCCTGTTCCTGAAGATCATCTGAATTATTGTTTACAGCTGTCTTATTATTGCAACAAAAACATATTGTGGTGAAATTTTATGTTTACAAACTATAACACCATAAAGATAAGCCATATACCGATGGCTTTTATGAAAAATCTCTCATAACACTATCTAAATACATGTGTACCTCTAGCAAACAGGGAGTGTGGGTAGAGGCCAGGTCAAGTCGCCTCACACGCACGCGCCCTCACACTAAAGTTTTATAATTTAGTTACAATTATAAGTTTTTAAAAAAATATATAAATTTTTTTCTTAATTTCAAAAAACACCAGTTATATGTTTCTACTACAAGATCGCTAGTAAAATTAGACCTATTTTAAAACAAATTACCAGGAATATTATATGCTTTAATTAAATTAAATTTTACTATAACAAATTGTAGAGAATAAACATGAAACTGAACTGCATACTTTAAAATTCTTATTTCGTTTTGTTCCACTAAATTAGATCAACTAAACAAAACCCTCAAACACATATCGTAGTACACAGTTCCAGTCAAATAGGTTTCTATGAATTGTCTCAGACGGGTCTGAAATTTCCGCTAACCATGCTGTATTCTTAGAATCCGACTACAGGTACTTTATTGCTTTATTGTAGGCTATGCTACCGCACCAACCCTTGAGCTACAGCCTTTAGTCGTAAATCATTGCCGACTTCGAAGACAAGGCGCTCTATGGGATTTTCTCTAAACTATCTCCAGCCACCTGTACGTTCATATTTGCAAACGTTTTTTAAAACAGATTAAAATAATAATAATTGAATGAAAACTTAACAAATAAGCTGATAGAGTAGTAGAATACAAACCTGATCAGAAATTACATAATGAATGAGACCAGAATTTTAATCAATGATGAACTCAAAACACGCCTAAATAATCTAAAACTTAATAATATTCCATACAATATCTGCGCTAGGTATTCATCTGAACGGAAACTGGTTAATGCAATTAAAACCAAATTATCTGATAATAAGGCGTTTGTTACAAAAGCCGATAAAGGTAACACAATGGTAATAATGGATATAGATAATTACAATGAAAAAGTATATACGTTTTTACAGAATAATAAAATTGAACAAATTTTATCAGACCCAACCACAAAATTTGTAAAATATATAAATAGTCAGATAAACCGTTCCACGAACTTGCTTAGTCAAAGAGCTCGGCTCCAACTCAAACCGATAAATGCCCAAGCCCCACACTTTACTGGATTACCCAAAATTCACAAAACCGATGTACCTATTAGACCCCTTATCAATTTTACAACAGCACCTGGATACAACATTGCCAAAACATTAGCCTCTTTCATAGGTAACAGTATATGATTGAAAAACAACCACAGCATTAGAAACAGCCTCGATTTCATCAACAAGATTAACAACATTTCTTTCTTTAAAACCCGGTTATAACATAGTCTCCTATGATATAGTGAACTTATATACAAATATACCAATTCAAGAAACAAAAGACATTCTGAAAACACTCCTCACTGAAGCAAACATATTAAACCAACAACAAATCATTGAATTAATTGACTTATTAACAATAATATTGGATCAGAATTATTTTAATTTTGATGGTAAATATTTTATTCAAAAGGATGGTTTAGCTATGGGTTCTCCACTTTCTAGTATATTGTCCGACATCTATTTGAACCACTATGAGAATACATACTTGTTGTCTAATGTGAACAAATCACACTCCCAAATCATATCGTTTACCAGATATGTAGATGACACTTTTATAATTTGTAATGGCTCATTCAGACAAATAGAACACCTAAAGAATTATATGAATTGTGTAAATAAATATATTCAATTTACAAGTGAAACAGAAGTCGATAATAAACTGAACTTTTTAGATATAACAGTTATTAAGGAAAAGGACAAATTCTGCTACAATGTGTATAGAAAACCCACAACCACTGTCACTGCAATACGTTCTTATTCATATCACCCCATATCTAAAAAAATATTTGCATACAACAGTATGATACACAGATTAATCACAATACCTTTAAATAAAGACTATTTTAACGAGGAACTTACTACTATTAAATACATAGCCACAGCCAATGGTTTTAAAAGTCAAATGATTGACAAACTATTGAGCAAGAAACAGAAAAAACTTACAAGACCACCGCAACATAAAGTTAAGGCTAAACATCCCAGGATTAGTTCCAAATTCTGCCACCACAGTGCAGCACCAAAATGGAGCCATTTTGTATTGGTGTTTATTGGTGGAATTTTCGTCCAATGTTCATTTGCAAAACTGATTTGTGAACGGAATAAGATTAGAATTCACGCCAATGAAGCTAAATTTTAATTAAGTTGCTGGTTTAAATAATAATAATAAAATAATTGTGTTACAAAACTAAAAATGCAAATCGCAGGTAGTCATTTTGAAGACAATAATTTTTAATTAATTTTACACTTTTAATTTTTAAAATCGCCTAGCTGGTTTAGTCGGTATCGTTGTTTATACATTTACAGTAATGAGAACAAACGCGAGAGTGACACGAAGTAGCCTAGGTGCAGTGCCGCTGTGACTGACTCACTCGCGCCACCTATCCCCCCACCACGCGTCTCAGATGTTGCTTGTATACAGTTGCATGACGGTTTCCCGCGTTTCCATCCATGTGCTCTAACGCGATTCTTATTTGTTGTACTATTGCGTCGTCTTGTAATTATTGTTATTGAGAACGTTATTTCGTTTAACATTTGTTTTCTCAATGGATCGCCGAGGAACAACAAAATCTAAAAAGCAACTTCGGCTCTCAACAAAGGCTAACTATATCTTAGTTAGCCTAAAATATAGAAAAAAGGAGTGTAACGGGTGTTACTGAAAATGGATAGTGAAGTTGAACTTCATGTAAATGTTCTTAAAACTCTGTGAATTTTAAAACTGTAAAATTTTGAAAAAAATATGAGTTATTCAACAGTAAATGTATGTAATGGAACTGTAATTCAAATTGATATTGGCATTAAATTTTTTTAAACATAAAATTAAATCTTGTGTAACGGGTGTTACATTAAAATGAAACGGGTGTTACGCTGTTGCTAAAATTAAGATTTTTAACATATATTATATAATAATAAGGTGTCAAATAACAACAAGAAGTACGAGGTAATTGAGGTATAATTGAGGTTTCTTTGATCACTATAAGAAATAAAAACTTATATTTCATAAAAAAACTTATAATATTTAACAAATATATATACTTAATACATTACATGGATATAGTTCAGTACTTTTTATACCATGCCTTAGGGCCTATTATGAATTAGACTTACTAAAGATCAGTCTTATATATGCCCCTATCAAGAATTAATAGAATAGGCCTAAAACTTTAAACAAAAACAAAATTATCGCTAAATCAAATTCTAGAATTAACAATTTGGAACTTCATAAGCTCATTCATTTTTCAAAAATATCAACTGCTAGTGGAAACTCGTAAAGAATTGTAAAATGTCCTTTGGGCTACTGTAGGTTGTTGTAATTTGCCAAAAATATTCTTAAATTTGTCATCTCTCAGAATATGATATTTAATATCCCAGCGAAATCTGATATATTGATGATAATTGCGCTTCTTATTTTTCTCCCTACATTTTTTTACTCTGCTTTGGATCTTTTCAAGTTGTTCTTCTTTTAGTGTATTGTTCTCTTCTCTTCTTTTTTTATCTCACTCTCTGGCTTTTAGCAAATGCTGCTGACACTTTACAACGTCACTCATCATTTTATCGTGGGAAAAAAATTTATGAGGTGTAATAGAATTAAAACTTTAAAGATAAATAAAATCATTTGATACGCCTAACATTCATTGCCCAGTAAATATGTTAAAAGATTGATTCTGGAATTACAAATAGGAAATTCGCAGTATGAAATTTGAAGGTGTTATCGTGTTCAATTTTATTTAAAATAACATATCATTCTTAACTTTTTAAGTGTTTTTAAGTGTGTGCTACCAAAATTAATAAACTCTCAATAGGGCTATGTATTTAAATTCTACTTAAAATGAATATAAATATACTAAACACTGAATGGTTGTGAGTTGTGTTGAATTGTAACACCCGATACATTAAATTATCTAACACCCGTTACGCGAATTACTCATTAAATTATAAAACTAAAATTAAAATAATAATACCAAAACATTAGGGAAACAAAACCTCTTACTTTTACAGTAAAAGTATTTTCCTATGGTGTTTGTTCATTTTGTAATACTAACTTTTGTAAACAAAATGTAACGGGTGTCACATCACGTATTACTTAAGTTTAAAGGCAAATTACAAATGAAAAGACAATATATTATCTTAAATTATGGCATTAATAGTTAGAGAAGTCTTTCAGCTATCTTCTGTAGCAACTTCAATCACTAGATCAGCTGTTTCATATTTATTGCAGTGCTGCTAAGTTCACAGAAAAAACATTTCCGGAGGATAGCTGTTGATACTCACAGAACAAAGAACTTAAACTAATTACAAATATCAAAATTTGCTAAAAATGTTAAACATATTATTAAAGTAGAACTTTTCACCTTGACATGCAACATATTGAATTATATTATATTATATTTTTATTTTTTACACTTCAGGCTTACTTTAAATAAATGGTATTTTGCACTATTCATTTTTTATTTATTTCTCGTTTTCATGTATTAAAATATAAGTTTTATTTGAAACAAATAACTAACGTTATAGGGTAATATTATTCATGCCCTGGTGTTATTGAATAATGTATGGCCAAAGAACCTGTATATAGGCCTACTTTCATAAATCCTATAATTTGAACTATTGTATATTTTTCTATATTTATTCTAGATATCTCTTTTCGACTTACAGAAAATACTTTTTAACAGATAACAAACACCTGTCGTAATCAGTAGTCTAGTCTAGTAAGTGTGTCCGGCCAGAGTATGAATGCGAGTAGTGAGTGAGTTGACGAACGCTACAGTTGCAGGGCCGGGCAGAGCGGCTGGCTGGGCTGTGCTGGAGGGGGATGGTGCGCTACGCGGCAGGAGGAGGGGACCGGAGCGTGAGAGAAATAATGATAATATCTTTAAAAAACGATTCCAATACGACCATTTGACCGAGTTAATATCTGAAAACGGCAAAATTCTTTTAAAATTTGTATTTACAAAATGACTACCTGCGATTTAAACAAAATATTACAGCAAAAAAAATCTGTATAAAACTTTTTTATAAATAAATTTAAAAAAAAAACATCACAATAGCGTGAATGTTTTATTCATATCATTTACAAAATAACTTACAAAACAAAAATCGGTTAATAATTACGGAAATTATTCGTAGTACAAATTTGCAGCAGAGGTGCTGCCATCTATCGGGCCAAAAACACAACTTTTTCAGGGATGTTTAGCCTTAAGAAGACGTTCAATGCATGTGAATACGGTAATATATCACCAAACATATTATCTAATCATTTAAAAAAACTTAATCTTACAATGGCGTTCCGGACCCACAACAATATTAAAAAATTACTCAGCCGTAAACAAGACACACCAATAGAGTCGAAAACTGGTATCTATAAACTAAAATGTGATCAATGCACAAAAGTCTATATGGGCCAAACGGGAAGAGCTTTTCGTCAAAGATTCAAAGAACATCTGCCGAAAAGAAATATTAATGGCAACAAGTCAAATTTTGCACAACACCTTATTGACGAAAATCATTCTTATATGGATTTTGATAACAACTTAGAACCACTACATATATGCAGAAAAGGGAAATATATGGACGCAATCGAGGAATTCGAGATATATAAAGCCTTCAAACTTGATGTGCAGAGCTTATTGAATGATCAGCTAAATTTTTCCTCGAATACTTTATACGATACGGCCATCAAAATCCAAGATCAAAATCTTAAATAAACACTGCCGCCAGATATGATATGAGACTTCAGTTGTCCTAGGGCATTGACACGATACGCACGTAGTTCTTCGTTAATTTATATGTTTACGTGTTATGTTTTATTCGTAATTATTTGTTAATTTTAATGTATAACGATCTCGATAGTGAGTGATTATATACTCTGAGGATGGAGCAGATGCTCTGAAACGCGTAAGTGCAATTTCAAACAGGAAGTCACGTAGTGGAACCAAAATAAGGTGTAAGGGTTGGGGTTAATAACTCACCCCAACCACTTTACAATAAAATAAAATAAAGAAGAAATAAAACAAATAAATAAATGCAATAAGAATATTTAAAACAAAAGTAATTTTACAGAACATAGCTTGAGACATAAAAATAAAACTGCAAACGTAAACGCAAACTAAGCATTATAGCACGCGTCTAATCGACCGAGGACAATGAACTATACTTTCCAGGTGGAACCATAATAAAAGCAACCTGAAGGAAATCGAGTGGCCCAATCAAATAGTGACAAAATTCAGAAATCAACCAGTAATGAGGAAACAACGAGACGTGGAAAGAAAAAGAGGGGAGGAAGAGAGAAATAACGCATGTCTTTAATAACTGTGCTTCAAGGGGTAAAGACATCAAATTCAACAAAAGAAAAAATAACATACAAAAATCAAACACGTGTAATCGGTAGTAAAAGTAAAGTTCGGGAGTAATTCGTCAACAGAAATTCGGTAAATAGTGTGTGCGAGTGCGTGGGTGTAATTATTGTTTAAAATCTTGTAGAGAGTGGTGTTGTGTAAAGGAAGGAGATTGATATGTGAGTAAATTGAATTTAACTAAATATTATTTTGTAAGACAGATTTCGAGGTTTAGAACTAACATTGAATCATATACCAAACAATTAAATATTATAGAATTATTAATTAATAAGCAGACCATTCTGAGTTAATTAATGACTTAACACTCAAATTCATAAGTTATGGATTACATATATTTATATACATGAGCGGGTTCAATCATTCCTTCAAAGAGTTAGAATCAAGGTGTTGAAAATGAGAAATTAGTGCTCAGAGTTTAAGGTAGAAATATTATGTGTTTGTATAAATGTAGAATGGGTTATCCAATATGTTAAGAGAGTGTCAACATACTAACTAATTTAAATAATTTGTTAAAGTACTTTTAATGTTTTAAGAGCACCTGATGAACCATAAATAAAGGGAATAATTTGTCAGTTTAATTTCAGGTATTAGATCATTTCAATAACTATAATTAATTCAAATCATTTGTCAGTGTAATTTCTTGTATAAAAATAAGGTGAGAAACCTATAATTGATTCAGGTAGATTTGTCAAGGTGACCTCTGGTATTGAAAAAGTTTGAAGAGGGAGAGTTCATCAATTTATTAAACTTGATTTTGACTAAGAAAACTGTGTCTCTGTAATTGTTAATACCTTATACTTAGGAGTACTTCTCTAGCCAAGTTAAACATTGGTCCATATAAGTTATGTAAACAATTATTGTACACTTTACTGTAATAATGATGACTGTTGTATGGTTCTTAGTTTAGTCAGCATTTGTATTGTGTGAAGAGACAAGCTTTGTTTCGCCAGAGTTAGACGAGGCTTCTCTCCGTACACATCAGTGTATATGAATATTGTACGTTATTTGTTATAATTGTTTTAAAGTAAATAAAATTAAGTGTAACGAATAGAATTGTTCTTTTTTAAAAAGCAATTCCCTCGAAACAAAAACGTAACTGGCGCAGTCGGTAGGACACCTCGAGGAAGTTAACGAATATAACATCCGTCGGTTTTAACCGTTAATCGAGGAACCAACTCGGTTGCAGAGTGAATATCTGCGAAAAATCGATCAATCATAGAGTGAATATCTATAACGAACAACGAAAAAGGAAAAAAGTTTTGTGTATTGTGTTAAATAGTGCAGTGCAAAATAAGTGCAGTGTTACGCCGTACATAATGAGCAAAGTATTTTGGATTTCACTGTAAGTAAATCCTTTACAAATATTAAGATAATCTATAATATTAAGAACGAAAGTAATAATTTTGAAAATTATTTTATATAGTAGGCTAGTTAAATATCTCATTTGTATAATATATTCTCTTGTAGTATATTAATTGATATCTTGATTTTTAATTTTTCAAATAAGTTGAGTAGATAATAATTAATTACAATGACTACCCCTATATTAAAAAAAGAGTACTTGGACATGATTCCAGAGTACAATGGTGAACCTGCTATGCTCAATAGGTTTATTTCAATTTGTGATAAAATAGTGAACAAATTCTTTGTAGTCCAGAACCCAGAGGATTTTCAAAACGAATTTTTGTTTTCTTCTATACTTCCTAAATTAAAAGGACAGGCCTTAGATATTGTAGTGAGCTCCAACACCTATGCTTGGGAAGATGTTAAAAATACACTTTTGACTAGTTATTCAGATAGGAGGGATTGTTTTACCTAAAATTTAGAAATGGCAGAATTAAAACAGGAAAGTAACGAATCGCCCTTCACTTTCTACGAAAGAATTCAGAAATTGTTGAATTTGCAAATAGCTTTCTTTATTAACAAGGAACCAGCTGCTAAAGATATTCTATGTACTTACACCCAAAAACTAGCACTACGAGTACTGTTAAGGGGACTTCAGGAACCGTTAGGGTCCTTAATGCGGACAAAAGATCCTAACACGCTCAATGAAGCGCTTAATATGCTGACTAACGATTTCCAATTCAAAAATAATAAACTCTTTCAAACTAATCGGCAAAATGTACCAAATAAATCACACCATTTACCAATTCGCTAACCTGCCACTAATAATCAACCATTTCAGAATTATTATAAACAAATACCCAAAACAATCCCAATCAATTTAACCAATTTAACAGACAAAACTATGTACACAACAACACAGCACCTAAAACGAATCAAGTTTATCAACCCACACCAATGAGCAAATCAACACGTCAAACCGGAAACCCAATCAGACAAAATAAATTATATCAAATTACTGGAAAGCCGGTCGTTGAAGAAACGGAAAGTGATTCGATGTACCAGATCACCGAACAAATGCCGCACATTTCGCTATCGGAACAGACTGGAATTAGTTGTAACTTCGCGGAAGAAACCCAAGACGAACATAATGCCGCAAATAACTTTATTGAGGAAGACAATGCATGCGGATTCCCCCCAGATTATGAAAACACACAGAACCATTTTTTAGGACTTACGACAGTAAAAAGAAATTTTCCATAATGCACATAGAAAATGACACAAATGATTTAACTTTTGTTTATGATCCTAAAACTAACCTAAAAATATTGATTGACACCGGAAGCACTAGATCGTTTATTAAAAAATCGATTGGATTTAATATTTTCAAAAATACACTAGAACAAGAACCGTTCGTAGTAAGCACAGCACACGGAGTGTCAAAAGAAAAGTTTAGCTGCAGATTACCCATTTTAGAAAAGAAAATAACAAAATTCTATTTATTTGATTTTCATAAGGACTTTGACCTATTACTTGGACTCGATAACATAAGAGAATTGGGAATTAATTTGGATTTTGTAAACAATAAATTAATATTTTGTGATAAGAAGATATCTATACATTACTTTAACACGGAGGAACCAAACAAAAATAATAATAATAATAATACTTTTGGCGAAAATAATACCACATGCTATGTGATTAAAGCACGTACTAAACAAACGTTAAAAATAAAAATACTTAATATGCGCAATGGAGAGGGATTATTACCCTATAGGCAACAAGACGGAATAGAAATACCGCAGTGCTTAATAAAAATAGAAAATGGAGAAAGTTATTGCCCGATAATCAATCTGATCAATCTGATAATCAATCTGACATCTGATAGACGTTTAGTGATCAAACCGATGGAGGTGCAACCGCTAAGCGATTTCAAAATCTATCAAATAAACAATAATCAAGTAAACGCTACAAATTTTAATTTGTTAAATCACAAGCATAATAAATTAGATCTGAGCCAAATTAGAACGGATCACATGAACGCTGAAGAGAAACGAGAAATATTAAAATTGATTTTCGAATATTCTGACATATTCCATCAAGAAAATAATGACCTGACATTTACTAATCAAGTCAAGCACATAATTAGGACAACTGACGAAATCCCTGTATACACGAAAAACTATAGATACCCAGAAATTTATCGTAAGGAAGTAGATAAACAAATTCAAGAAATGCTCGCCCAAAAAATAATCAAACCCTCGCATTCACCATGGAATTCACCTGTATGGATCGTTCCAAAAAAACCAGACGCCTCCAACAGACTAAAGTTTAGGCTAGTAATTGATTTTAGGGGACTAAACGCAAAAACTATTGATGACAAATTCCCGCTTCCTAACATAACCGATATATTAGACAAATTAGGGAGATCCCAATATTTTACCACCCTGGATCTTGCCTCAGGATTTCATCAAGTTGAGATGCACCCGGACAGCGTTGATAAGACAGCCTTTTCCATGGAAACTGGCCACTATGAATTTCTGAGAATGCCGATGGGCCTTAAGAATAGTCCACCGACGTTCCAAAGAATAATGAACAACATATTACGCGGAATACAGAATGAATCGTGTTCGGTTTATCTTGATGATATCGTAATCTATTCAGCTAGTTTACAAGAGCACCTACTTAGGTTAAAAGAGGTTTTCGATAGACTAAGAAAAGCTAATTTTAAGGTACAGTTAGACAAGACGGAATTTTTAAGGAAAGAAGTCGCATATTTAGGCCATATTGTGACACCAGACGGAGTCAAACCCAATCCTGAAAAAATAAAAGTAATAAAGAATTATCCAATTCCAAAAACTACCAAACAAATAAAAGGATTTTTAGGACTATTAGGCTATTACCGTAAATTCATTAAAAATTTCGCAAAAATAACTAAACCATTTACTAATTGCTTGAAGAAAAATGCCAAAATTGATATCAAAACCCCGACTATATAGATTGTTTTGAAACTTGCAAGAACATATTGACTAATGAACCACTGTTGCAATACCCTGACTTTGAAAAAGAATTCATTCTAACCACAGACGCAAGCAATTTTGCTGTCGGAGCGATTCTAAGTCAATATAAAAATGGAAATGACCTTCCAATTGCTTTTGCTAGTCGAACTTTAAACGATAGTGAGACCAACTACTCTGCAATTGAAAAAGAACTTCTCGCAATCGTATGGGCAACAAAAAATTTCAGACCTTATCTATTTGGAAGAAAATTCAAAATTTATTCAGACCATAAACCCCTGCAATGGTTGTTTTCTGTTAAAGAACCGAATTCTAAACTTTTAAGATGGCGGTTAAAGCTGGAAGAATATGATTACGAAATAAAATATAAAAAAGGAAAATTGAACCAAAATGCCGATGCATTATCGAGAATTCAATTAAACGTCACCGAAAAAACTTCACCGGACTCGCAAAATATTGTGGATGACGAATTACAGAAGCCAACAGCTGACCTAGTGCGACGCTACTTCCCAGAACTGGATGACAGCCCGTCTATGATAGTTAACTTTGATATGGAAGAAGAAAACGACGCCGTCAATCAGGAAGAGAATAATGAAGTGAACGACCAGACCGTCCATTCAAACTTTGAAGGAAATACCTTAGTGGAAATTCCCATTTCTGACGAATCTGTAAATTTTGGAAAAAACCAAATCTTTCTGTCGCTAGTAAACTATCAGCCAAAGAAAGTTAAAATAATAAAATTATTTGGAACTTCTAAAATGAGATTAATTGTTGAAATTTCGGAAAACAATTTAGACAATGACATTATTAAATTTGTAAAGGAATTCCTAGTGCCTAATGTTAAATATAATATTTATTTTGAAGATGACTTTTATGAGAAATTTGTGACTTTCATAGCTAAACATTTTAAAAGCTCTAAACTTTGGTTAATTAAATGTAACACTAAACTACTAGATATAACTGAAGAGGACGAAATTGAAGATATAATAAATAATTACCATGTAAGCAAAACCAACCATCGCGGCATACAAGAGACGTATGAACAAATTAAAAGGAAATATTACTGGCCCAATATAAAAGGACATATTCAAAATTTTATCAATAACTGTGAAATTTGTTTAAAGACAAAGTATGATAGAGTACCCTTACAACTTGAAATGAATCTGACGCCTACACCATTGAAGCCGCTACAGATAGTGCACATGGATAGCATTTCGTTAGAAAAGAACAGATTTCTCAGTATTGTAGAAGCATTCTCTCGCTATGCTCAAGTGTATCGCGTAGGAGGCGCACACGCCACAGAAGTCGCTGATAAGCTCTTAGACTACTTTGCACATTATGGTGTCCCTGAGTTTATAGTGTCTGACAATGGAACTGAATTCAACAATAAAGTAGTTAAGGAAATAATGGAATTACATAAAATCAAAATACATTTTATTAGCACCCCCCCTCTAACGGATTAATTGAAAGGTTCCATTCCACATTAATTGAACACATACGACTTTTAAATAACCAAGTAGAATTTAGGAATGATAATATTACAAAGAAAGTTAAATACGCAATCATTGCATACAATAATAGCATACACTCTGTTACTAAGTTGACACCTTTTGAAATATTATATGGACATATTACCCCTAATAATGTTTTAAATATTGACATTGAAAATCAGTTTACTAATGACTATATAATAAGTCACAGGGAGAGAACAAAAAAACTTTACGAACATATTAAGGAATCTAACCAGAAGATCAAAGAAAACATTCAAACCAAGAGGAATCTGAATAAAGAACCATTTGCCAGAAATTCCGACAGAAGTTTATGTAAAAAATACGCAGAAACAAAGTAAAACAAAAAATAAATATAATCAAGAAGAAATATCTGCAATAAATCAGGAAAGGAAAGCAGCGGAAATTAAACCAAGGCATCATAACACTAAACAGAAAATTCATCTGTCTAAAATTAAGAGGCCAAGGAAAAAATTTATAGTTCCAAAATGTAATCCGTCTTTGAATCCTATTCCAGGTCCCTCTTGTTCTTCGCAAAAGCCGATGCCGACACAACAGAAGTTAAGGACATTTCCAAAAACATTGGAATAATACCGATTGAATTAGGACCAGCCAAATTACAATCCTCTTACCACACATTTGTTCACTATTTTAATTTGAATAATTTTGTTGTTCAATTTAATAATGTTGAATTTTATTATAATAATGTATTAAACTATTTTGATAAGAATTGTGTTAGTTGTAACGCCAGCCTCACTGGAAAAATTGAGTTTGTAACGGATAATGGTAGTAAAGTTGGAGACATAATCAATTATTTTAAATATGTTAACCATAGTAGAGAAATAGTTAAAGAAAAATTAGAAGTAGTATACTTAGAACGTAATAATAATAATAATAATAATAATGTAAGAACAAAAAGAGGTATAATAGATGGACTAGGATCCGCATTTAAGTTTATTACTGGTAATTTAAATGCCTATGATGGCAAAAAATATGACAATATATTAAAAGGGATAGAAAACAATGAGGCTAACATTGTGAACCAAATAGAGTCTCAATATACAATTAGCAGTAGTATCATTAAGGAATACAATAAGACATTTAATATTATTGAAGCAAACTTTGTGGAATTAAAGAATAAATTGGAATTGATGAATCATAGAATTAACGATTTTGTAGAATTAGAAAAATTTAGAAATATATTAAACCAATTAAGTATTTTGTACAATATGTTGTTACAAGTAACAACTGATTTGGAAAATTCATTAACGTTTTGTAAACTAGGTGTACTTCACCCCAGCGTTATCTCAACCAGAGAGTTGTATAGTGAGATAATGAGAATCTATGAGTATTACAATGAAAGACTACCCATTGAACCTAAATTGCAAAACATGTGGGAGTTAGAAAGTTTAATTGAAGTTAACTGTAAATTAGATTCAGATAAAATTGTATATTTTCTGAATTTACCTATTGTAGAAAAAACAAAGTTTAATATTTACAAATTACACTCTGTACCCACTGAATATGAATCTCAATATGTAACTATTATACCCACGGTAAAATATATGTTAGTTTCTAGTTCTGTAGTGTTAGGTTTAGACAACAAGTGTAACAGAAAAACTAATTCAAAACACTTTTGCTCATTCGACTTAATATCTCACCAGAAGATTGACTGTGAAATTTCAATAATTAAAGACAACAATGCCGACACCTGTAAATACACCGCTTTGAAAGTCACAGACAATGTTATTAACTGGATCCCAGAAATAAATCAGTATTTGGCAACATTTCCAATCAAAGAGACCTTAAAAATCGTAAATCCGAAGGAAACAACCACAGTCACTCTCCAAGGTATATTCTTAATTAATCCTAAGAATAATACTATTCTCTACAATGACCGAAGACTCTCTCATTCATCCAAAACAACTGGAGGACACCCTAGATTCCTGGATGCTTCAAACTTAAACCTACAAGTGGACCAAAACCCCGAGTTTTCAGTCAACACAAAAAAGCTGGACCTTGACAAAATCAACCTAGACACCATCTCCAGGATTGATCGAAAGATAGATGTCACCCACGACATAAGTGTTTGGACCATTGCCCTGTATGGTACCCTAATTGGAGGACTGCTGTACTTGGTGTTCAAAAAGCTACTTAGGACAACTTCTAGGACGCCCGCAGCTCAACCACCCCTGGATGTCTTGTTTAGGGATGGAGGAGTTATGTAAACAATTATTGTACACTTTACTGTAATAATGATGACTGTTGTATGGTTCTTAGTTTAGTCAGCATTTGTATTGTGTGAAGAGACAAGCTTTGTTTCGCCAGAGTTAGACGAGGCTTCTCTCCGTACACATCAGTGTATATGAATATTGTACGTTATTTGTTATAATTGTTTTAAAGTAAATAAAATTAAGTGTAACGAATAGAATTGTTCTTTTTTAAAAAGCAATTCCCTCGAACCAAAAACGTAACTTATATATATGTAAAAGTAATTACCTTTCTTTTATAATTTCCGCTCACAGTCCTTTTCTTTATTAATTTACTTGGTGACGATTGTTTCGCCTTTCAAATCAAGCATTTTCGAACCATAAACTTTTAGGCATTTATTTAAATGCGCGTCAGTTATAATTAAAAATTATGAACATTAAACACACAAACATATAATACAACACTTACAACACATATAACTACACTTAAAACATCGCATTCTGTCACTATTTTGTTAGAACACTACGTAACGTGGTGTTCACTCGGTCATTTCTTAATCTGTACTGTTAGATCTTATGATGCAGGGTTCGTATTTTCTTCCTGAAGGGTTTGTAATCTGAGTAAACTATCAAATATGGTGTTTGACCGGAATTGTGTTTTCTCATTTAACAATGTAGATGGATCGATAATATTTTGTCTGTAAATTTGGAACTCCTCTTAGATGTTCATGATAGGCCCCTTGGGACATTTATGTAATATTTTTAAATTATTTTGAATATTAGAATAATTGTGGCCTGTTTCGAAAAGGTGTTCTGCAAATTTTGATTTAACCGGGTTAAGGTTTCTTTTCGGTGTGTGTTCCTTAAATCTAGTTTTAAACGATCTTCCTGTTTGGCCGATATATAGCTTAGGGCAATCGTCACAAATTATTTTATAAATCCCGCTTGAATCAAAATTGCATTTTATTTCACTTTTGGGTATTAATGCTTTGCCTAATTTATTATTTGTTTTGAAAGCCAGTGTATATCCTTGTTTTTTAAAAATTCTACTCGCGACGTTATCCAATATTCCATGGTATTCCATGCTTATATATTTAGTATCTTCCTTTTTGGGTAATTTGCAATTCTTTTTTTTACGTTTTAATATTTTGTCAATGATATTGTGGTTATATCCGTTTGAAACTGCAATTTGTTTTATAATGTTAATTTCTTGGTTGAAATCTGATGATTTCATAGGTACAGTTAGTGCTCTATGTATGAAGTTGGTGTAAGCTGCCATTTTGTGTCATCCTCCTTGAAAATACGAACCCCGCATCACAAGATCTATCAGTACAGATTAAGAAATGTCCGAGTGAACACCACGTTACGTAGTGTTCTAACAAAATAGTGACAGAATGCGATGTTTTAAGTGTAGTTATATGTGTTGTAAGTGTTGTATTATATGTTTGTGTGTTTAATGTTCGTAATTTTTAATAATAACTGACGCGCATTTAAATAAATGCCTAAAAGTTTATGGTTCGAAAATGCCTGATTTGAAAGGCGAAACGATCGTCACCAAGTAAATTAATAAAGAAAAGGACTGTGAGCGGAAATTATAAAAGAAAGGTAATTACTTTTACATATATATACATAACCAGTCCATAAGGCAAAAACAAAAACAATTTGTCCATAGTTGGACCTGGTGGACGCCCCCAAGACTTGCAAATATTATAATTCAAAAGATCCTTTATGAATTCAGAACATATGCAAAGTGTTCTCTCAGTAATCTCCCGAAAACCATAATCTCAAAAAAAAACCTTACATGATAAAGTCACCTAGGTTTTAAACAAAACCTTAAGGTAAATCAGTTTTATTTAGTAGAATACAGATTAAGCTTCCAATTGGTATAAGTATCCCATTTTTAAACACATCAATAAACCTGTGAAGAGTAATTAAAATCCAATAAAAAATGTACGTTTTTAAATGGAAAAAAATAAATTTTAAATTTCTTTTTTTTCTAAATTCCAAATACTATATTTGGATAATGGACAAACTATCTATATCAAATAAAAGCTAAGGATACTGCTGGATCTTTTCAGTTTTTTTATTTAACTTTTCACTATGCTGTAATATACAATAATTTGATGAGCTCCCATGTTCAACAAGCCAATGAATCCGTACTCTGTCTGCCTGACTCCCGCCGCCCCTTAAATAATGTGAAAGCTCTGAGAACATTTTATGAAAACCTGGTACGGTATCCGTAAAATTAAAAAGCCTTTAAATAAAACTTTGTTTTTATTTGTCTAACATTTATTTTCTTGGTACCATATATTAATAAATATCAAAAAGAAAAACAGAGTTCTAACTTTATAATGTTTGTAGTTGATCAATTACAGTTTATTTTACAATTTTAGCTTTGTAGGTATTTTTTCCTTTCAGTTATAATAAATCAGTAAAGAATCTTACTGTTACTAAATTCTGCTTGATTTTATTATCCATAGTCTGCTAATAATACCTCAAGTAATTTTGTATTGTTTACTATTTCATTTTGAATTTGTAAAGCATATGTAATAGATAAAATAAGTATTTTGCACCTTAATTAAATTTATATTATTTGTTCTTTTGTTTGTAGGCTACGGTACTGTCTAAATTACAAGAGTGTGTTGGCACCCACAGCTCAGGCTACGCCTTTCCTATAGGGCCTAGTTTCTTTTGCTTCCTAAATTTTTTGAAAATAAATGTGAGTTATAAGTTTTTAGAACGCTCATACCAAGATTTAGTTGTACCACTGAAGATGACGACTTTGTTGTTGAAACATATTTGATTACTAAACGTATGTTTGTGAGAATTAGTGTATTGTTATTATTTTTAAGTAAATGAAAGTGTTTATTATGTTATGTTTGGATGTTGTGTGAGTGTGCTTAATTTTTATTAATACCCCTAATGTTAAACTTACATACATTGAATGTTGACGGCTTTCATCACATAATGGCAAGTTGATGCTCATTTAAAAAAACAAAAGAATGCAGAAGATGTAGTGTTTTTAAAATTGTTTTAATTATAATATTTTTTTTCTCAAATAATGTCAATAATATTGTGTTACAACGAATATCGGTTGTTATTTTTGCAAAAAAAATGAAGCACCTAAATTCACATGGTTTTTTAAATGAACCATAAATGATTCATAAACTATAAAGTCTGGGATATATTAAGTCATGAAAAACTTTGTTTTAGTTTTACATTATTGTTTTGGAGAATGGGAATTCAAATGGTGGAGTTGGAACAGAGCTACAATAACATATTGTTCCCAGTTAAAACATTTTTATTTAGTTGTTTTACATGTGTTATATTACTTGGGCTCCTGCAAGGAAATTTGAAAAAATTCAGAAGGCAATTTTCAAACAGTAGAGGACTACTTTTCGGTGTAAATAATTTAAAACGAATCCAAAATTATTTTAAGCTCTACATATATAAAAATATAGTATATTAAAAAAAAAGAAATACTCATTTTCCTTTCCGACCATATCCCAAATAGCAACAGAAAAACATCATCTATTTTTACTTTAATACAAATGAATGATTAATCAATAATAGCTTGAGAAAATCTGAGAGAGCGAACCCTTTCAACTGTACTACGGTATATTATAAAATAAAATTCTGTCAACTTATGTTTACTCACATTACTGTTTAGTAAATGTGTGCAAGTAATAGCATTCTGTAACTAATTAAATGAGTAATTAATTATGTAAAGCTATACATGCTATTTTCTAAAGTAAAAACAAATTTTATAATTTTAATTTTTGTTTAATATTATCCTTATGGTATTCTTTTTTAACCCATAGAAAAATAAATCATAAAATAAAATAAGAAAGACCTTTCTGGGTGGATATATTTAACTGAATATGCCCTCCCTAGCACCAATATGGATAGCCCCACTGTGGGAAAATTCCTGTAGTCGGTCACGTTATATTAACACTCGTAAAATATGAACCATGATTTGAAAACAAATTTTAAAAGTTATACAATAACAACTGAGCTTATGGATATACATGATGCAATCAAAGAATATTCAATTGTTTATAAATAAACTCAGTCTGTCAGTCACCGTAAGCAAAAATACTGTGGGTCATCAAGTTATTTTGAGGTGAAGTGGAAAGGTCTTAACTTTGCTCCTCAAATAAAGTCTTACAGACTTGCTGTGGTATGACGGGTGTAAAGTCTCTGAGAAATGAAATGAGCACATCAAAGTAATGAGATCCTAATGTGTTGATGTTATAACTTACCATTTTTTCATAGTAGCCTACTTTTTCTTAGTATTTAAATTGAAAAGAAAACTTAAGATTTTAAAAATTTAATCTAGCCTATGAGAATATGTAACTATTTAAAAATCTTACCTCTACATTCCGAACTTTTAAGACAAGCACTTGTAGCAAGAATATAATGATGACGATAAGTACAACTGGGACTGCTATATTAATTGGAACTTCTTCCAGTTCTTCATAAAAGAGCCTGAAGAAGAAAATTTGAATACATAAATAAAAAACGGACATTTTTGGCATTAAAAAATTGTCCAATAATATAAGAAATTTTGTCAAAAGGATTATTTATAAAAAAAAGAATCCTGTCATCCTACTAAATGACAAATTGGACTTTGTCTCCAACACAATCTATGGCATGAGTAATTCAACGAGGGAGAATAAACCAAGGTAGTAAGATGTGAATACATTAAAGACAAACTTATACTTAACATGGTCCATTTAACAACTGTTTATTTATTTTATGTAATTTATGTTTTGAAAGTCTGATGATGTCATTTGTAGTAGAATAAATGACAGTAGCTACACATCAAATAATACAGTTTGTTATAGATAGATAAAGGTAAACTATAATGTATGTATGAAAATCAAACAATCCAGAGGTTTCATAATAAAATATATAGGCTAGTAAGTATAAAAAGGATTAATACAAAAATGCAAATAAAAAACAAATAAATTTTAAGACTTATATAATGAAGACATTTCAAGCATTTGTAATTCTCATTAAAATTTATATTAGGCCTCTATAGTGAATTATATTTTGATATTTATTTTTACCTATGATGCAGTGAAACATGTGGTTTCCTCCAACAATTTTAAGGTAGGGTGGAACTATAAATACATACATTCAGAGGGGTACAGAGCTTAAAGTAAGCTGTGATACACCACCTATATTACACTTTTTCTGGTGTTTAGGGGTTAAAAATTTGCCCCACTTTGAAAGATAGTAAGCAACTTTACATTTTTTAAATGGCAACCTCTAGCTTATAACATATAATTGAAAAACGCTTTAAAAAACACCAATTTCTGAGGAATAAAAATAAAAATCAGCTAATACATTCCTTCGCTACAGAAAAATGTTATTCTGTAAATTATTTTTATAACTTCATATTATTTAAAAGAGGGAAAGAGATATGCAAAATCTGACCTAAGGACCGTTATTCACTCTCAGGGGAAACCTTAGAAAATCTATTTACAAAATTCCTGTGCACCTCCTACCACCCCCATTTTAAAATTTTGTAATGGACACGTACGGCTTGTAATGCATCAAATTAAAGCCCTTTAAAACCCATGAATTTTGAGCGCAGCAAACAAACTGTTTAATTGTGTTTGGTTTACAAATGTTTTCATTTGACGAAAGTTTTCTAAATCTATTTTCTTTATATACCGGTAGGCTATATGTAAATATTATTAAATAAATTTTAACAAGTAGGTGAATTAGGTGTTGTCAGCTTCTAATGAGAAGCCCTGGTTTATTATTTGTATAACACAGCCCATGTTTACAAAATTGATAAGCTAAATACAAGCTTCTAACACAAAAACCTAATCTCCAGTGTCCACAGAGTTATTGAATAGTAAGTGGTTAAATATATATATATTTATTGAACTCTTGGCTTAACACAATGAACACAAAGCGCATATATATTTCTCTTCTAATGCTTACTAGCAGAAAGAAAGACTACATATAAAAATCAACACTTGGATAGTCTGGATTGTATCATGTTTGCATCAAACAGCTTCTGCCATAGGCGTAACCTATGGAGGGCAGAAACTCAATCCATTAAAAAATAAATATTAGACTAAATAACTTAGATATTTTACAAATAATGAAATATTAAATCGTAGCATAACATTTGCGTGTAGGCCTATATCTAAAATTATCTGTATTATGAAGTAGGCCTATAGTGAATATCCCACTCTCTAATGCCACACCCTGACTAAACAGAATAGGAAGATACTAATGTGAGGTCTTTCTTTACCCTTCGAAGATTAAAGACATACATATCGAATTCGAAATAACAAAGCGGCTAAAAAACTCAATGGTCTAGCTATGCTAAACATAGGCCCTTCATAAAGAAATAACTACCTATTTCTCCTGACAAGTTTTAAATAAACTCGTAAATTCTCCTCCCTGCCCTGTCTGGAAGTTAGATTAACCTAAAGTTAACCTAAACTAATATAAATTGTGTAGATGTATAAGTAGCAAAAAAGTAACAAGTTTCACTCAAAATATCTACCAAGTTTTATATTTAATCAGTCTCTCATAGGCCTACATTTTTGGCAGATTCCTCAAATCTCACAAAAGGAAATATTCCTTTAAAATTTGTTATTTGAACAAATTTGAATAGAATGAAATAGAATCAACAACTCGCCAGTAGGCTACCGTTACATTCGGGAGAAAACAGATTCGAAAAATGTCAGTAGTTATGGAAGCTATTTCATACGCTCCAGATTGCTAAATACAATTTGAACTATCAAACAAATTCTCTTTCCCTGAAGGGTAGAACCACCCTTTGTCAGAGTCTTGTTATGGCTAAGACTATGCAAATTTAATTAATTACAATACCTATCTTAGAACGTGTATCTAGTCTTATTATAGTTGTCTAATTGGATTATAAGTTGCCATTTTATCAGGCAACTTCAGTGAGACTTTCCTGAAATTGATGATGTTATGAATTGTTAAATTTAACCTCAAGAACTAAAACATAAGTTATTTCTATTATATACTTACTCAAACATGATTATTTTCTCCAAGTGATTGTACAATTTTATTGAAATGTGCAAACGTCTTCTTAAAGTATAAAATTTGGCGTACCGGTATCCAAATCTTATCCTGTAGCCTGTAGCCTACTTACAGTGTCCACGAACAATAATAGATACATAAATGGAAGATGAAACCTATTAATAATTTAACCGCTATATTATCTGTGTTACTACGATATTCAAAATAAAACAACAATGTTGTACTTGATTTGAAAGTTTTGATTTTTGAAAGTATCAAAAACGCTATCTTAGATTTTGTATAAAGGAACAAATAAAATATTAAAGACAAAGACCTTTGGTAGAGGAAGAGGTGTGTTCTGTGTAGGCCATAATTGATTTTTGATTGATTTATATTCTTAGCTATTTCTCTAATGTTAATGCCGTTGTAGGCCTACCAGCAGTTGAACTAATTGTCAATAAATAAAATAATAGATAAATATATAAGTAAACAATTTTAACAAAACTGCAATAGGTATAATTTATAACTACCAAAAATTTCTGTAATAATTCTGATATGTAATGTAGTTGGCTAATGAGAATCTTAGACCATATGTTTACAAGGTTTTGAGAATATTTTGTTCAAGAAGAAATGTAACAAATTGTAACTCTATAGCCAACTAAACGAGTTTAGTATGAAATTTGTTTTGTTGTTTTGTTACATAGGCTTAAGGCTCTTCTTTACCTTGAAGAAAACTCCCGAGTGTAGCCTACCGTATGATTTCAATACGAAGGTCTGACTAAAGCCGCAAAATCGTTGAAACATGCATTCGTAATAACGTGTTTCGGATTCTATTTATAAATTAATAATCTGGGAAACTACTTTAAGTTTTAAAGAAGGCTTTATATTTTTTACGCGTTAGCTTAAAATATGGAGATTATTGTTTAAAACTCCCAAAAATGCGTTAAAAGTAATCGATTTTTATTCAGTTAAACTGTTGATTAAAATGAGTTGCCGTCGATTTCTTTCAATTATGAGATATAAGACAAAAGCACAAAGCCTTTAAGAACAATTTAAGATGTTTCACAACTTTTTAAGTTGAAAAACGGCGTCCGAAACACGTTAGTACGAAGTGCATATTTTTGCTGTTGTACGCAAGGTATAGAAGACCCTTAATGTTAACATTTTCTGTCGGTTAGACTTTGGCTATAAAAACTGTAAACGGGGAAAGGATTAGCGCAATGCATAGCAAAACAGAACGTCAGAAACTACAATCTGTGAAGGCCCAACAAAGAAAACAATTTTAAGTCAAATGAACAATAGCTCGTAGCCCTAAATCGATGTTAGGCCTAACCCAAAAACAAATTTTCAGTTTATTTTAAGGTGAATTTTTGTCGGTTTAAATTAGTATTTATATGAAGTTTTTTAGCTGTAATAATAAAACGGAACTGTGCTTGTTTTCTGAATGTATAGCTCTTTAAAGCACAATATGTTTCCTACAAAATCACTTCTTAGACTACCGAGGTATGGACTGTAACTCCTTCTAATAGAAGCAGTGGTTGAAGGAACGCAAGTACAGATATAATGATTTTATAGTAGGCCTATAGAGATTAGTACTTTCCTAAGCATGTTTTTAAGTACAACTTTGTACATAGAAAATAATATTTAAATAGTACATATTATATATAGGTGTACTCGAGTTATTCTGATGATTAATTTGGTACCGGTATATAGTTTAGGCTATTGGCTATTACATAATAACACATACAAGCAGGCCCTGATTAACAGCTATTTACGCCCTAGGCCAAAGTTCTAAATTACGCCCCCATCCGGGGGTCTGCAATTTTGTTTCATATTTAACTGTAAAACTCATGTTTTAGAGCTTTTCTGGGGGCTATTTGAGCTATGAACACTGTTGTATTTTTAGCTCTTTTGAATGCATTTTTTAACTATTTTCCAAGAAAAAAATGTAATATTAATCACGCAATAAAATTGATTGAAATGACAAAATGTATGAAAAGCCAATAGGCCTACTTGTAATTTGTAGTAAGCAGATAATTAGGGCCTCCTACTACTGACTAAAAAGAAAGCACGTTGAAAAATAAAACAAACTAGTAAGTAAACAACACTGTCTGTGTATTTACTAATTACAATCAAAATATGTACATAGTTTTAAAATTTTTCTTTCTGGCTCTGGACCAGGCAAATGATTGAATTTTTCTATACCTTGTTCACCAAGAGTGGGTCTGCTGTAGTGGCGGTCATCTTGGATTTTTATCCCAAAAGAGCAATGTTAAATTTCAAACCATTTATTTCGTTTACTTTTTATAATAAAATTGTTTGCAAGGTCTCATTTTAAGCACAGTCACAATACGCATGCGTCTTGCAATTTACATTTTTAAAATGCTTTTGATTTGTTATGTAATTGACATTTTGTAAGTACAAAGTTTGAATTTTTTTCCTAACACAATAAAAAATTAATAATGAAAAATAATTTGCAAGCCGGATCCGAAATTTTATAAAGAATATTCAGTCTTTTTTTTCAACACTCAATTACAAAAGATAGACTTATAAAATGGTTTGAAATGAGGCAATGTCAAAGCGTTCAGCTGCAAGAAATTGCACTGTTTAGATAGGGATACGTTTCCGGTTGCTTTCTCGTTTACTGGAGCAGACCCTTAAAGTGAAGCACCTCCCCCTACAATATTTATGGGACGGGCAGACTGAGTCACACCTCACACGCGGACCTACAGCAGGGACGAACGTAAACGTTAGGGTGGGCTAGTGAAGAGAATGCTTGTTTACTAAGAACTACTGTGAATCATACGCAAAATCGCCCGTCCCACACGTGATGTTCGTTTTCCTCATTGGCCCAAACCCTAACATCAGCCAGTGTAATGTGGCGCTTCACTTTACACTCTCGGTGAACAAGGTATAGTGAAATCCAATGTTTTTGTTGCGTCATTTTCAATGCTAAGAAGAGCGAGAGCCTTGAGCTTCGTTTGGGTCATATTTGATCTGTGGTACTGTTTGACCCCTTTTAAATACCCCCTCTCTCTTTCAAGGCCTGTGCAACCCGGACGCTCGCTACTCTCGCTCGACTAGAAGTAGGCCTACAACATTTTTCGTTTTTCTCCGCGATTTCCCCCCCCCCCCCCCCACAAACTTGCGCCCTATGCCATGGCCCCTAGGTTAGCCTTATGGGTAATCCAAGTGCATACAAGTGGCGTTTACAAAAATTACGAAATTTTACGGAACAAGTGTTAGCAGTGGCGCACCGAGGATTTGGCTTTGGGGGGGGGGGGGGGG
>JAGFPH010010255.1:6265-24211 GCA_018207615.1 Philaenus spumarius
ATTGTATTGACAATGATTTTAAAAATATAAATAAATAAACGGTACCAGATAACTGCCACATACTTTCTCCCAGTTGAAACGTTATACCTTCCCAAGAGTAGCATAGGAGGTGGTTATGTAGAATTGCAAAAGTAGAAAAATGTTAAAATGGAAAATATTAGATGCATGTAACACACATCAATATTATATTATTATATTATATTATTATTATTTAAACTATTCGATCGATTTTGAACAAATTTGCACCAAACATGTCAATTAGGCCTGTATAGATGCACGAAAAAAGGTTTTGAAAAACAGCCCCATTTTTGGACAAAACCGCCAAAAATCTGTTATTATTATTACCTAAACGAGAATTTTTAGAAAGATGCGGTTTTTGGGTTTTTGGTGGCAGCCACACAGACACACGGACAGACATCACCAAAAAACAATTTTTTGGGTTCAGGGAGCACCAAAACAAATAATTCCACTAAAAATATTTTTGAGTTCAGGGTGCACTAACACAGATAATTCCACTTAACATTTTTTGGGGTTCAGGGAGCACCAAAACAGATAATTCACTAAAAATTCAAATTTGAAAATTTTGACGAAAGCAATACTTTCTCAATATACTACGTATAGGGCGGAGAAAGTAAAAATCAATTACAAAGGTTGAAGAGCACTGTAGCGACAAATTCACACTGATTGAATGAAACCCCGAACCACAAATAGAAGGAACAACAAACAATAAAAACAATTTAATAAAAATTTATGTTTAATGTATTACCCTAATGCACATTTCAATGACATAGTCATCATCACTACTGTAGTGTTAAAGCCCTCTGAGGAGGATGACTATGTCATTGAAATGAGCATAGGGGTAGTCATTAAACATAACTTTTCATAAAAATAGTTCTGTTATTGTTTTTTGTTCCTTCTATTTGTGGTTCGGGGTTTCATTCAATCATTGTAAAAATTCACTGTCGGAGAAAGTTTAGCAAATACTTGAAAAATGTCTAAATATTATTCGTAATTATGATGACAATTTTAACAGTTGAAGTCGTTTTACTTTCATACTTATTCATTCTTTCAACTATTTAACATTAAAATCAATTCAAAAATTTTAAAAGTTATCGTTAAAAACTCAGTTTATCTTAAAAGATATGAAATGTTTACTTATAACTGGATTGATAACATAAACTTTTAACAAATTCTTATAAATAGCCTATTATTCTAAAATAGGTTCTACAGCGTGATATTTCTTCAACGATGAACTTTTAATAGCAATTAGTGAATTCCAGGACAAACTATCAAACACAAAATAATTCGATCACGCAGCTGAACGGCTATCGTGAGTTGAGCAAATGTCAAAAATTATGTTTATATGTTTTAAGGTTTCAACTATTTCGACACAGAGGTCTACTCACGAAGGAGCTAAATAGCTGCCATGCATACGAATATGTTGGTAGAATTTGTTTGAGCAATTATAACATGGGACGCACTCGAGATACGCAGCACTCGGGAGGCAACCGTGAAACGCTATCTCTCTCGCACTCACGCAACGTACACACCCATACATACCCCTAGTTAGGAAAAAAAACATTTAGAACAAATTATTTCCCAATGACTGATCGCGATATTGTTAAGAGATGTGTAAACATTTACTAGGAACTTTGGCAACATCAAACATTGCAATGTTGTATATTGTTTAAATTGTTTTGTTGCGTTTTTTTTTCAGAGGAAAATTGCAGGAGACCTTTTCCTGGCCTAAATAAATTATCTGTGGTGAAAATATATTTGAAATATGTATACAAAACTTTTAAACATTTTTAACCAACCACCGTTGAAGACCTGGCAACATGCGGATATGTTACAAGTTAAATTTTTTTAGTAATATTACACAAGCAAATCGAATGTGAAACAATTTTCAAGCGGGAGTGAAGATTACACTATGAGATATTAACAATCCTTAAAATCTAAGGTCAACTATTGGATATATTAAATAATGAATATGTAATTATGTAATTAATATCTTCATATCAATAAAATCAAGGATTTATTTGTAGCTAACAACTTTATAGAACTACGCGAACATGTGTTGGGTTTGTCTACATTGAAATATGAGTAATATTTCTTAATACAAACTTTATTTACAAATATTATGCTGGAATTAAAAACATATGGCAAATACATTATCGATATTCTGGCGTTATTGAGCTTGTAATTTATATTTGTTTTTCTAAACTTGGGAATAGCAAATGTAAATTTGTTACTTGTTTTTTATTTCCGTCCAACGGAATTAATAAAGACAGAACAATTTTAGCTTTAACGAATAAAAGTTAACACATTTTATTTGATTACAAACGTAGTTTTAAATTCGTTAACTATAATTTACAAACTAAGTACAACTTAACCTGTAATGCATATATTTTAACCCTTTGAGGACCAAGAAGTGATAAAATTTGAAAAAATATATATTTCTTTATTTTAGTGATAGCTAAGGTTGTTTAGTAAAAAACCTTTTTTTTACTGTTTTTTTTAGTAAATGTATATACATTTATAAATACCTTAGTAAAATTATGCAAAACAGCCCCAGCCGACCAGATATCTAGTTATATCCCGTCCAACCACCGTTTGCTTTACTTCCGCCCTCATACCCTCAAACCACAGATATGATTAGATATCAGGTCTCCCTAGCCTAGATTCGAACCCAGCATCTTCTGATCAGGAAGACGCAATGTTATCCACTAGGCTACGGCTTGATTAAAGAAAACTGACAAATTAACAAAACTTCAGTTACTTTACTATCGCTATAAATATTACGTGTGAAGTAAAAGATAGTTTATCAGCACCATCTATTAGTGGTTATAGGAAGTTTTCTTGGTTGCTCTCAAGTTTGAATCTGTATAATTTGTACTTGTGAGAGGTTTATAATAATAACTTAGATCAGTTCTTATTAAGTTAAGTAATTAATTTAAAGCAATATGCTACCTTTTAATAAAAAATACTGACAAATTAAAGACTAGAACATGTTTTAAAAAATTGGGGAAATCACACCATACAAATTGCCAATTGAAAGCAAGTACTAGCCAAGCAAGTCCTGCTTTCTGGTGACATTTGTTGAAACTAGGTGTAGACCTGATGTTTTACAGAACTGCAATGGTACTCTAAAGTACCTCTAGGCCTGAAGTTGTAGATAAAGCCACCGTTACCTTTTATAAAGACAGCTGAATTTGGTGGTACTTAAGTACCGTCGGGCATCAAAGGTTAAACACTAGTACTCATTTACAAAAATTTAAAGCTACTTTATTAGATTGATAATCAGAATATTATAAGGTTTAATAATATTGTTTAAACTTACTTTTCCTACAGCCACTTAACAAAGTGCTTTTTTGCACACTCACAGCAGTTCGCAAACTAAACTACACGTGTTGAGCGTCAAGTAATTATACGTCTTTGATTTACTTTTCTCTCACGACGTGCGTAAACAAATACTTTCCAACCTAGGGTGCAAAGTAAATCACCTGATGTAAGCTATGTTTAGAAAATGTTGATTGATGTGCTTAGAGTTGTGCTGCTCTTGGTTGCACACATGTGAACTACAATACCTAATATCTGGAATGTACAGGACGACTGTGAACTAGATTGTACTGTTAACACGTTTTGTTTAGTAAATCAGATTTTTTTTAAAGGGGGATCCGCCTCCATTAAACCTAATTTTTATATCTGTGGTCATTTTAAATTTTTTCTCTGATAATTCCTTAACCACCATATATATAGTTGGAATATGACAAAAAAATGTTTCTGCCTAAGTCTATATATATATATATATTGCAACGGATAAACCTTATGCAATGCGTGAAAAATTGAGTTTTGTTGAAGAACTGCAAAAATCAAGATTTCATAGCAGAAGTTGAGGTGCACCCTATACTTAACTAGATTAGAATACGACAAGTCCCGGCCAACTGTACTGAGTCAACAGAGATGGACTTTTGTCCTGGAACTTGTTTCAAGTTGCTTAAAAGACTTAGAAAAATTAGTTATTTTTATACAGGAATAAGGTGTTAAATAAAAGTATAAAATTGATGAATTTTATGGGTAAATGTGAAACACGGGAGGTGGAGACATTGTTCATGGAAGTCACAATTTTGTAGAATAAAAAATGGTAAAGTTATAAAGAGTTAAAGTTATAGAAAATTCTCAAATTTCATCAAAATTAAATGAAAAAGATATTTTTGAAAAGAGTAAGAAAAGTTGAATAAAAAATGTTAAATAACAAATTAAGAAATTTTTGGTATTTTAAAAGTTAGAGATAATTGTTAAAGTTTGAAGGTGAAAAAGCACCTGAAAAAATGAAAAAGGGAAAACGAAAAAGTAAACAAGTTTTATAGGAATAAAAGTTTTATAAGATAAAAATTTTGTAAATTGTTAATTAATTAAAATAATAGGTGAAAAGGTTCACACCTATGTTTTGCTAAAAATAATATGAAAAAGGTGGTAAAATTAATAACATAGTGTTAAGAAAGCAATAGGGATATAAAATTGTAAATCTCAATCTAAAGTATAAATTTTAAAGTAAAAATTCAAATCCAAAAGTAAATGTTAAATTTGGCAATTTTACAAGTCCCAAAAGCAGAAGAAAAATCTTCGGACAGAATTGAAATTTTGGCTAGTAAACTATAAAATGATAACCAACAGAGAAGAAGAAAGAAAAAGGATTTTCCTTCAAAACCAGAAAAGTTTTCGCGAGGAAAAACCGCGGAAAACGCGATGCAGCGCCATAAGCGAACCAAACGTCGTAGGACCATCACTCAAGTTTGAGAAGAAAGGAAAATGTACCAGGAATACGATTACGAAAACCGCAATTCCATAAAAGCAGTTCCAGGAAAACTACAAGGAAAATACGTAAGACAATAGGAGAGAATGTCTGTGGTGGGGAAGGCTGATAGCTGGTGGCGATGTCTAACGAAGAAGTTAGTGGGGGTAATACCAACCCAAAAACTAAAGAAAGTAATACAAATCGCATGGCGAGATATCGAAAAAGGGATAGAAGGAGCCGGGAGATAGTTGGTACTCGGAAGGCGGCAAAACAGTCGATATAAGCGAAGTACAGCGGGAGACGATCATCTATTCATCATTAGATCTATTCAAGAGTACCTTTCGTTCATTAGATACAGTATCTATTCATCATTAGTCTACTCTTCATTAAGTTTATTCTTGAAGACGCTGGAAGGACTTGTTACTAGTAAGATATGTGTTAGAAGAAACTGCAAGGTTAAAGTAACGTATTGGTATTTAGAAGCAGTGTTTTATAAAGACAGTCGTACCAAATGTGCAAATCAAACAGTGAACATTTTAATTAATTATAATATTATGCAATATAATATTTCAATGAACAGTTTTCTTAAAAATTTATCAAACGTAAATTCAAATTAAATAAATGAACAAAGACAGTGTAGAATCAGTTATCATTACAGACAGTAAAAAAATAATTGAACAGTTTTAGTGAATTACGCTATAATTAATTATATAGCAGGTGCGTCTAAACAATTATAAATGACGTAGTCTACGATAATCACCGGACTGATGTAATGGCAATAACTAGAACATCACATGGACTTTGAAGTACTACTGGAATAAGAAGCGGAAACCAAATCAGGGAAGGCGCTAGAAGACTTCAGAGAATTTCTAACCAGGCAAAAGCTGAGACCACGAGAGACGTTCAACCGCATCAACGATAACCGGACTTCAGGGAAGCTGTTTTACCATCAACGTTCCTGGGAAAGGTGTTCAGAGTCCAGGGTCGCAGTAATAAAGGGTCTGTCAGAAAAGTTACGATATCCCCTATTAAAATATTGCCTGAGTTAAATTTAAATAATTATTGATACTGGGTTGAGATAATAAAGTTAGTTTTTTCAAATTATAAACTTATAAGTCTTGTAAATTAAATAGTTAAAATCATTTTCATAATTAAATAATTAAATAATAAATATTAAAAGAAAGAATAATTAAGTATAAATAAATAATAAATGGTTCTACCTAAAAGAGATAAAATTGATGTAAATAGTAAATTTAGTTTAAAAGTTATGTTTTTGTAGTGGAAGGAACCACAGAAAATTTTGAGTTTTTTATTGAATAAATTTTCTTTTGATTTCAATTAATATAAATAATTTACCTTGTTCAAGAAATTCCTATTATCTAAGTATCATATATGATAAGTTGTTTTCAGTGTATGATCAATATCGAAGGGCTAAATCGCAAAGTTGGCAGTTCCAACGAAATTTCACAAAGCACAAATAATTTAATTATTCTAGGTAAAGTTCCACTGTTCTCACTCCTCAGAGATTGTCAAATAAATATAAAATTAGTTACTGAGCTGAGCAGATTTAAATTTAATAGTAACTTGAATAACTGGAAGGAATTTAATAAAATATTTTTATTTAAGGTGACTATAGACATAGTTATCTTAACCAGAGTTATATCACCTAGGCTATTAAAATTAATTTGCCTTATACTTCCAGTAGGTGATATAATCTCTTTATTCTGTAACAAGGTAGGGAAATCCTACAGACAGACAAAAACGCTCGCACAAGTCTGCCGTTGCAGAGTTAGCGTCGGGGAAGACTTGACGTTGCAGAGTTGGCTCCCGAACGTCGTTAAAAGGTCTGTCGTTGCAATATATATATATATGTATATTTTGGAGTAGGGGGTGGTATTATCAAAAGTTCAAATAAATTTTTTGTTTTATAAGTTTAAAAAAAGTATAATATTTTCTTCTTACTCTTAATCTACTGTATTTTTAATGGTATAAAAACCCTTGTAACATAACAAAAAACTATTTTAGGCAACTTTTAGTAAAACTTCAAATTTAACCAAATTGTTTTGACAAGATTTTAAAAATACTAGAATTTGGTAGCATATAAAGTTGACTATACCATTAAAAGTAGTACGTTGTAAAGGGTGGTGTGGTGAAAATTTCATTAGGCCAGTTCAAAAACTTTAGGTTTTATTCAACAAAATGTTATAAAAGCCTTGATTTTCGGGAAATTGCGTTCAAAGTCTGCGAATATCCTAAAGTCTTTTTTGCCACTAAAACTCCTCTGCTACATATGTAACTCCTTCTTTTGCTTTCTTCTCCTTTTTAGTACATACTATCAATGTTTTTAATATATGTGCATAATAATTTTATATAAATACATTTTTTATTGTAAAATTTATAAAAAAAATATATGTTTTGTTAAAAAATAAGAAAAATCCAGATATACACCACTTTAGTTTTATTGTTTGTTTGCCAAGGAAAATGTGGCCAGATATGCATAAAACTTTACATGCATGTTCTCTACGGGATGCAGATTCAGAAAATATAAATTTTAGAAAAAGTAAAAATTTTCAAAATATACCCATTAATGGTGGCGGATCCTTTTCAAATGCAGCTGTAGGAAAAACATTGTGTGTATTACGGGTGCAAAGTTTACTTAGTCACCCTCAATAAACTGTAACGTCTGAGGCTGTTCTTCAGGCGTCAAATGTTTATTTCGTGCGACAAACTCAACTTTGCACCATTGACACAAAAATAACTATTGTGTGTTTAGTAAGCTTTTAAATAACGTAATATTAAAATGATAAAATCGTTGCTTTATAAACCAATGCAAAACAAGCCATGACAACAAAAGTAAATAAATAACAACACTAACATAATAACAACTCTTGAGCTAACTTGTAAACAATACAGATGGAGTAGGTTTTGTAAGGATATATTTAATATATTTATTTTACGTCGTATGGGAGCACAATCAGTCATCGTTTTAGCATTTAGATAGAAGATCGTGTGTACACTGTCCACTATCGGTGAACATCAGGGCACTACCTCTAATTAAACCTGTCAGATAACAGTTTGGGTGATTTAAAGGTTATGCATGTCCAAATGGAATCACGCATTTACATAGATGTCACACAGCAACACGATCACTATAACTTACTTTTAGACTGATCGTTGTATAACATAACTCTGAAAGCAGTTTGATCTGAACGATCTCAATTCAAATATATTGTGTTTACATCCACGTAGATATGTCAACCTGAATGAATTACTTAGGCTCGTGATTCGTGAACACGGTTGTTACTTTCACTTTGTATTGCTTATTTGTTGGATTTTGTTATTAGCGAACTTCTATAGAAAATATTGCAGTGACCTTATGCAGCTTTCTTATGCTGAGGCCAAAGGTTGTTAGCAGTCGATGAGCACCGACCATAGACTTCACGTCGCGTTTTGGTTATTTTTCACATTTTGTTTCTTTACGCGACTTTATATTTCGTCTCTTTCCCTCAAAATCGGTCAATACCTGGTTTACACGGGTATAGTAATCAATAGAATAGAGCAGTTAGTAGAGTAACTCTACCCGTAGAAACCCCAAAAACTGTGCGGGCAGAGTAGAGTAGCGATTAGCTGGTAGAGTAGAGTGCTCTCTACTCTACTTACCCCCACCACAACTCCCACTGTACTAGCCTCTCCACTCTATACGTGTAAACATCTTCTCACCAACATTCAAGTATCAAGTAGAGTTTAGTTGTAGTGTACAAATTGTTGGGCAATAATTGTTTAATTTATCTTTAAAATGGTGAAGTTTTCGGAGGATGAAACAATTAAACTTGTTGATTTATTTGTTGAAGAAGAGTGTCTGTATAATTTATGCAACATGCAATATAGAAACAAGTACATGTGGTTGACCGCGGAAAAAGAAATCATCAACAAACTTGGAAAACCCGGCTTTGGTGTATCTGAATTAAAACAAAATATTAAAAACTTACGATGTACTTATAACCAAGAATGTCTTAAATTAAAGAAATCCACTGAATCAGGTGCAAGAGCAGATGATATCTACATCCCAAATATAAAATGGTTTAATTCATTTGACAGAATAATTAAATTGGCCAAAGAAGGAAAAAAACTGAAGGTTGTGTGGTAAGTTACAAAATATTATATTGTTGTTAGATTCATTACAGTTAATGTTAAAAGTACTTGAAACACAGTAAAAACGAAAACAATGAATTAAAAAACATCCTTGTACTGCCATGACACAGCACCTTCATTATTAATATAAAGTTTGAATTTTTCTCTAATTTTGTTTGTCATATCTAATGACATTTTGCCACCATAACGTTCGATACTTCGTAGTTCAGTAATTTCTTGCAGCCACTGCCCTGGGATAATCTCTCTAGTTTCAGTTTCGTAATCAACGCTACCATGGGGCAAATATGAGTGTTTACATGTTTTTGTCAACCAATTGTGAAGGGTAAAGCAGCTTGAACAATTTTGTTTACTGTTTTTAACTTTACATTTATATTTTATTATAACTGTTTCACTACTTTCTGGCATTAATACAGCTTTAAGTAGAAGAAAAGTAAGGTTGAAATTAATTAAAGAAGTCGAAATTTAATCTTAATCAAATAATGTATATATTCGTAATTGTTATTAAACTGAGATAATTTTGGTCTATATTTGATATTTTTACTAATTCCTTATGACACATTCAAAACGAATTTAACAATAACTTCTTAGTCTCACTTTTAATCTAGTGTTCCTTGAAGTTTAGTAAGCACCGAAATGTCAAGAAAGTAACTCAAGATACAGGCCACATACAAACTGCCCCACTTTTTTTGGGTCATTTCTAATATATAAACTGCCCAACAAGGTACAAGTATAAAAACAAGGGACAGGCCGGTGTGTCGGCGACATACAAACTGCCCTACTTTTCTACCTGACACAGATACGGGATATTTCCCTCCGAATTCCCTCATACCAATAAATAGTTTATATTAGATAATAACTAGTAGACCCACTTCGTTTGCATACATTGTTTAGACACACAAAATAATACAGATAATTTATGAACCAAGTTGAAACAGCCAGTATATTCGTGTATTTATTTATCTGTTATTCTTATCTAATAGTACCCGTTGCGTGTTTGCACTCACTTATCTAATAGTAACCATTGCGTGCTTACGCGCCCTTATCTAATAGTACCCGTTGCGTGTTTCCACGCATTTATCTAATAGTAACCGTTGCGTGCTTTCACGCATTTATCTAATAGTAACCGTTGCATGCTTTCACGCATTTATCTAATAGTACCCGTTGCGTGCTTTCACGCATTTATCTAATAGTACCCATTGCGTGCTTTCACGCATTTATCTAATAGTAACCGTTGAGTGCTTTCACGCATTAATCTAATAGTAACCGTTGCGTGCTTTCACGCACGTATCTAATAGTAACCATTGCGTGCTTACGCGCACTTATCTAATATAACCGTTGCATGCTTACGATTACGAAACTTCATAATTTCGTGAAAGTTAGTTTTGTTTTATGTTGTTGTTTGTACATAAATTCCGAATACTGACTAACATTCATCTTTAATAATACATTATTAATTTTATTATAATGATAAAAATCCTAATCAAATTTGGCCTAAGGATAACCTTATTTATCCCACAATGAGTGTTATATGTGGATGCTATGTGTTATCTGCTGTTGATATTCCTTTTATGAGACATAGGATTACATGCCCCAGTGGTACTGTACTGAAAACATATAGGTTTCAGTGAAAAAATAACCTTCTAAATCCATAACGTAGCTTAAAACCAATAAAGTACATTTTATGTTTAATACAACCTAAAAGCATCCATTTAGAAATAGTAAATTTTCTTAACTATCCAAGCCATTTTACTACAAAATTTATTTTTTAATTTAAAACTGTATATAAAATGTATCGTAAAAGTTGTGAACTATAAGACTAAAAATAAAAAACGACCGAATAAAACCACAAAATTTAATCTATATTGTTACTATATTTTATGAGATACATAAGTCTGTAGAGAAATAATCAATAAACTATCTAGGTACATAGGAATATAATTGGTTTAAATATAATCACAAATCAAATCTAGAAATATAAAAAGAAGATTTATTTATTTTTTAAATACGGCTCTTTTTATAAATTTTGTCAATAGATAAATACAATAAAGTAAATTAGTAAACAAAACAAGTTAGCAATATGGATAAACATGAAAATATTGCAATAAAAAATGTACTTACCAATAAAAAATATACTTAACAGTACAAATCAGAAACACGATCAAATAAGTAAAATCATGAAACACATAAATTATACAATGACAGGGTTTATAATTTATAATTTATAAATTATAGCGCGGTGTTCCCTTAAACTATGCCATTCACTGAAGCCGCAACTATATATTGCTTTCTTCCTATTTCACCATTAATGTATTTTTCTTTTGAAGAAAGAAGTATCTAAGCACGCAACGGTTACTATTAGATAAGTGCGTGTAAGCACGCAACGGTTACTATTAGATAAGTGCTCGTAAGCATGCAATAGTTACTATTTGATAAGTGCGTGTAAGCACGCAACGGGTACTATTAGATAAGGGCGCGTAAGCACGCAACGGTTACTATTATATAAGTGTGTGTAAGCACGCAACGGATCCTATTAGATAAGAATAACAGATAAATAAATACACGAATATACTGGCTGTTTCAACCTGGTTCATAAATTATCTGTATTATTTTGTATGTCTAAACAATGTATGCAAACGAAGTGGGTCTACTAGTTATTATGTAATATAAAATATTTATTGTTATGAGGGAATTCGGAGGGAAATATCCCGTACCTGTGCCAGGTAGAAAAGTAGGGCAGTTTGTATGTCGTCGACACTCCGGCCTGTCCCTTGTTTTTATACCTATACCTTGTTGGGCAGTTTGTATATTAGAAATGACCCAAAAAAAGTGGGGCAGTTTGTACGTAGCCCAAGATACAAACCATAAAGCAGATTGGGGAAACAGTGTCAAGTTATGTGCACTAAGTTGTGTTTGGAAACTCTAATCTTTTGTTTATAACGGAACTTAACATTTGTTTAAACATAAATACAATGTCTAAACTAATACCAGATTTCACCCCATTTTATGATATATTTAGTAATTATTTACATTTAGAATACATTATTACAGTATAAATTGTATTTAAATTTAAAAGTTAGATGCTTTTTCCTATCTTGTTATATTATATTTTGATAAAGGTATACCATCCTTTGGGCGATGGTCATTACTAAAAATTAAGCGAAGGGCAAAAGAGTGATTTTGTTTTATATATTATATTTCCTAATGATTCCATATAACATTATTCTAAGGCTGGTAAATTCTGTTTGAGTCTCGATTGTGAAATTTAAAAGCATAATTTAAAATAAATCATCGTAAAGAAACGTTGTTATCATTAAATGTGTCAGTAACACGAAGCATTGATCTACGAGTTGCCTTTAGTTTCACGTCAAAACTGTAGAGGTTTTAAGACGTTTTACGTGTATAAAACACAGCAAGGACTTATGAACACTAGGTGTTAACTGATAATATCTTCTTGAAATTTGCTTAGGACACTTTAACTTTAATAAACGCATTCTAAAGTTACTTAATGCGTTAGCATTAACTCAACTACTCCTTTTTCTGAATGATTATCTTATTTAATAAAATTATACACTTCAGGAATTACAAGATTTAATAACAGATTAAAAAAAAGTGAGATGTAAAACAAATTGTAATGCTAAAATATGTATAATATCTGCTAAATGTTTATAAATGGTTAAAAGTTATCGCTATACATGGTATTAAACTATATTCATAAAAGAAATACGTATACGATAAATATATAAAATTTTGTATAGCACACGCTTAAATTATTAGGGTGAAATTAAACCATAGTTTTGAAGGAGTACTTAAAAATATATTACCAGTAGTTTAAAACTCATTTTCGAGTATAAGTATCCAAGTCGACGATATGATTAATAAGTTATGAAGTACTTACTGTACACCGTCTGTAACTTATATATTTCCTTATTACGCGTTTCGGGGCTTATGTCCCATCATCAGATAATGTCAGATTAACATGTACATTACTTGACACACACATCACACAACATTCAGCGGCCGCACACCTTGACGTTCGAAGGAAGACTGTTAACCCCGCTTATCAACTTCGCTATCTTGGATACTCATCGTACAACGAATTTGACTGAAAGTTGAGTTTTTCGTTCAAAAGTTCGTATTTATTCAACTTAAATGCTCTATATATATCAAATTCCTCCACGGCGTCCATGTATTTGCCTTTTTTACATACATGCAAGTGTATAAAATTAGTCTCAAAATCATCATACTTATGGTTATTATCAATTAAATGGCGTGCGTAATTGGATTGTATGTTGATGACGTTCCTGTTGGGTAAATGTTCCTTGAAGAGCTTCCCAAGCTGCCTACCGGTTTGTCCTACGTAATAACAATCACACTCTTCACAAGTTATTTTATAGACTCCTGTGTTTGTTTCAGCCTTCCTTACAGTTTTCGGCCAGAGTATATTACTTATGTTGTTTCTGATCTTATATGTTGTTGTTATACTCACATTACTAGGGGCTCTGCCCGTGGACGCTTCGCTCGCGGTTGGAAAATTCGCTTGAGAATCTCGTTAATCTTCTGTCAACTAAAATTATGAAACCAGGCTTAAATATATTAAAGATTAAATTATAACCTTAAATACATGCTTTAGAAACATGAGAGGATTTCATTACGATTTTAGTCCTAGTTCTACTATCTTTTGTCAGCTAAAGTTTTGAAACCAGGCCTAAATATAGTAAACATTATTGCACGATTAACATAAACTCAATACTATGTTTCAGAAATGAGCCAGGCCTATATTACAAAATTTACTATTAGAATTTATCCATCTTTGCCAATTTTACTTTTTTTTACAAAATTAATTGTTAAATCAGGCCCAATTTATTCTAATTCCAATGTGCTAAAACAGTATAAATTAACTTGTTTTTAACAGTAATTAAAAACTATCCAATGAACAGCTGATTTTTGATAATACTCAATCTCAGTTCTATTCCACTCTATTTCCAAAGTGCTAAAACAGTATAAATTGGTTTGTTTATAAACAGCTGTTTTGATCGCTGTATTTACTATTTCGTTGTTATTTTTGTAACCAACATGGTAACCCATAAGACCCTATGTTAAATTTGTTCAACTTTTAAATTAGATTTTTTTTTAAAAATTGCGTTTTTACACGAAATGCAACTATATGGGTGTACTTAAAAATCAAAACTACACCTAAATACAAAGTTTCTTTGAATTCGTTAGAGCCATTTTCGAGATCAGCGACAGATACAAAGATACAAATATAGATACAAAAATTGCTCATTTAAAGTAGTAGGATTTAGTATGTTTGTTAGAGTAGGCCTATTAGGAAAAACCATGCCGTATTCGGTCGAAACATAGATTTTTTTGGTTTTGGCTTTTGTTGGGTTTTTATTTTTATTTAAATGATTCTTTAATAAATCGTCGATTAAACCTTTTATTGCCGTTGGCTTTTGAAATGTGCCTTATTATGTTTAACTCATCATCGAAAGCATTTTTATCACGGGGTATTGTTAAGTCTATGTATGAAGCTGTTGTATGCTCCCATTTTTTGAGAAGTTGGATGGTGAGAATCCGCATGTATTGTTATGTCAATGGTAGTTGGTTTCCTACATATACTGTACTGAAATTTGCTGTCCTTTTTCCTTATTGTAATGTCAAGATAATCGATACTGTTGTCTACCTCATTTTCCCATGTGAATTTTATGTTCTTGTTGACACCGTTCATATAATTTTTCTAGGATCTCAATTTGGCGAAGTGAGCCCTTGAAAATGATAAATATCTTTTGTAGAAACTAATCTGCTCTAGTAACTTATTGTTGTGGGAAAACAAATGTGTGTTTTCAAAGTGATTCAAAAAACATTCGCTAATAGGCCGGATAAAGGGGAGCCCGTAGCAAGGCCCTCTTCCTGGATATAGTGCTTATTAATAAAAGAAAAATAGTTCTGCTTTAACAAAACCTCTAACATGTTTGCTAGTTCGGAGACAGCCACTGGATCTAAGGAATTTCTTTCTGTAAGATTGTATCGTATAATCTCTATGGTTTCATCTATAGGAACATTAGTATACAGGTTAACCCCATCAAAAGACGCCATTCTATGATGGTTTGTAAATTTATATCGGTCAAATGTTCGATAAAATCCATACTATTGCATATGCTGTAATCATTTTTAATTTTAATATTGTTTTTAACTATGTCGGTTAGTTTTTTGGCAGTTTTATAACCTGGGGCATTGGTGAAATTTATTAAAGGTAAAATTTTAGTGTCTGCTTTAGGTAAACCTGTCAGTTGTGGAGTTTGCGCGTTGATCGGTTTTAACATACGCCGAGTGTTTTCACTAAATAAATGTGTACAACGACTTATAATGTGGTTCAATGTCTTAATGAAGTCCATTGTAGGATCTTTCTTCAACAATTTGATGCTGTTATCACTTACAAACGTGTCAACTTTGGTATTATATTCAGTCTTATCCATTATGACTAGGGTAGACCATTAAGACCTTTGTCAGCCTTAGTGATGATGGCTGTTTTTTTCTAACAGTTTATGTTGAACTTGTTTTAAAATAAATTATCAATTCAAATGAGATTTGTGATAAACAATGTTGGCAATTTAAATGTGTGTTTATTTTATTGTTTAAAGAATTAATTATAAGAAGTGTTCCTATATCTTACCTAATACTTTGCGGTGAACTAGAATATAGCTCATGCGCATAGTTGGTTTTGTGTTTCTTATAAGTTTAATAAAAAGTCAGGATGTACAAATGACATACAATACTTTCATGTCTAATAGTTTATGTAAAATGTGCTCGTATATGAGAAGTACAGCTCAAATGTTATTTGTAGTTATTACTTTCATTAATAATGAATTTGAAGAATTTTGTTTCAATTACACAAACCAGTTTTGAATGAGATATTTGCCGTTCAATTTTGTCATTATTGTGTTCTTGTTAAGTAGGTCTAAAAAAATTACTGCAATATTACAAATAAAAGTACTTGTAAATATTACCTGTTTGGTGATATGTTTAGTGGCTTTCTTTAATAAGACGGAAAACTAATGACTTCATGTGGTATGAAATTTGTTGTACATTTTGTCCTAAAATATTTTGTCAAACTAATAAGTATATTCTGATGCTCTTAACTCTATACTACTTTTTTTTTTCATTGAATTTCAATAATTATACACAAAAATAACATATCTGTCAAACAAATAAACATATATTCTGATACTCCTAACTCACCTTATTTTCTACGTAAGTTTTACTTTGGAAGCGGAATTTATTTTTTTGTATTAAATTTCAATAATTATACATAAAAATAATACATCTGCCAAACTAATTAGCATATTTGTTAGGATGCTCCTAGTTCTATATTACATTTTTTTAAGCTTAGCTTTGCTGTTTAATTTAATAATAACCAATAAAAGGAACCCTGAGTGTGAAGTTACAATATGTTCACATAAAATATCTGCTATTTGTATGATTGCAAAATTACATATGCAATAGTGATGGTAAAACGATTATTTTAGAAGAATTGATACAATTCGTTAAAAGAATCGGTTTGAGAACTATTCATTTTGATCGTATGAACTAAACACAAGAGATGTAGAAACTCTCGCTTATACTAACTATACAGCTTTTAACTTATGTACTGTGGTTGTATGTATAATTTATGTCCATAATTATC
The DNA here is from genome assembly GCA_018207615.1 of Philaenus spumarius. NCBI lineage: Eukaryota > Metazoa > Arthropoda > Insecta > Hemiptera > Aphrophoridae > Philaenus > Philaenus spumarius. Next base: position 22,900 of record JAGFPH010010255.1, read on the forward strand.
ACAAAACTTAATAAATTTTTGAAAGCCCAGCAATTCTGGGCAATAATAACTAATAGGAACCTTAGGTTTGTACCACTAGAATGTTTAATTACTCATGTTCTAGGATGGTGTATTTGTAATAATTATTGTTTAAAACCTACATACTGCATTCCATTTTAAATTTTAAACTATTCAATTTTAACATAAATCCGGAAAATAGTTAATACATTTACTTGACATATATTCAATCCCTCAAAACATATCCAAAACTAGACTTCCTAAATTGTTTAAACATAATAAACCTAGTTATAAAGTATTATTAATAAAAATTCGAGTTTCAAATTTATTTTTAAAGTCACTTTAATTATTATTATTATTTTGATACGTTCCTAAAAATCTTATTAATATTATTTTAATTTACAGAATATAAATAAAATGTTTCTATACTTCCAATCAAAATTCTTCCCTCAAAGAAACTAAGGCGACACGTGGTAAAAATAAACAAAATTATGCTACTTAATGTACAGTAAACGTAATTTATTTTCTCATTTTATACAATATCCAGCTATGCCCACAACTCATAATTTCATTGATACTAAATACCACAAATTTCTTCTATGACAGTTAATAAAATTAAACTAACATGTTTTAAAAGCAATACTATGCAATTAACCTAATTAAACTGATTTATTGGTTACGATGGTCATTTATAAAGGCGTTAATCGACTCATGGTTTTGTTTTGTTTATAGTGTGTGACAACGTGTTTAACGGCTTTGGTGCACATAAACTACATAAATGTGTTGCTGCATAATTCGATACAAATTTAACAATATTTTGCGTTATTGGATTTAAGTGAGTTATCTTACATTTTCATGCAACAATGCAACTAAGGTTAATTGAGTTTTTCAATTCTTTTATGGTAGTAGGTTTATCTAAGCTATGTGAATTTTCTTTAATAGTTCCTCTAGCTGCATTTCTATTTTGCTCTTATTTATGATTTAATTTACAAAGTTTAAAGTGTTTTGTGTTTTAAAACTAGTTTTGCGTTTGTTAAATAAATAAATATTATTAATATAAAACTTTTAAATCATACGAAAGGTTTTTTTTTAACAAGGAATTAAGTATAGAATTTAAGTACTTAACCCCCGACCTCGTTAAAGTTATAACATATGGGATTTTTAATTAAATTACAAGTGAAAAAACATAGACCAAGACCGGGAGTTGAACCCGGGAACTTCACGTTTCCGTCGTGATGCTCTGCCATCTGAGCTACCCTGATATCTATCGATATTGGTCGATGTTATCTCACTTGTACGGTTTTTACTGCAATTA
>JAGFPH010010255.1:25272-41280 GCA_018207615.1 Philaenus spumarius
CCCCAAACCTCCCCTAAAATGTCGAATTTAAAAAAAAATTCTTAGCGAGCACCTATGGCCCTAGGGGAAGATACATACCAAATATCATTCCAATCCGTTCGATGGTTTTAGAGAAATCGTGATTTTGTAACTTCGACCCCCAAATCCCCCTAAAATTTTGAATTTTTAAATTCCTTTCTTAGCGAGAATCTATGGTCCTAGAGGAAGCTACATACCAAATTTCATTCCAATCCGTTCGGTAGGTTTGGGAAATCGTGATTTAGTAACTTTGACCCCCAAAACCCCCCCTAAAATTTCGAATTTTCGGAAACCCTTTCTTAGTGCGCGTCTAGAGCCTATAAAGAGTATTAGTGCCAAATTTCATGTTTATAGTCCTCGTGGTTTTGGAGAAACTGTGATGAGTCAATAGTATTTGGCTTTTATAAGTATAGATATAAAATATATGTAACGCAATACATTTATTGATCTTTGCACTACTTTAATATTCATATTGATTTGCAAATATAGACTGGTCATAAAACTTTTTACTTTCAACGTGTTGTCTTAAGCACAAACAATATTGTTCATTTAGTATGGCGCTCCAATTGATGAAAAATATTTATTATAGTGTGTGTTGTTTTACGTATAACAGAGATGAAAACATTTACAAAAAGCTAACCTAAAAGTTAGAAATACAACTAACTGTTTTCAAGGTTGAAACAAGATGTTAATGGAAATATTAGAGCCAACAGCTGTTTACTGTTAGATCAATAAACATATTTAGTATGACGCTACCATTTAGGTAAAATATTTAGTACAGTTTTTGTTCTATTTACGTCCAACGGATGGTGCTGTTTTTCAAAATGTACGAAAAAAGCACGTGTATTCAAATGCAACTTTGTGTAAAATTTTCAAAGCAATCGGTTAACGACTTTTGGAGATTTAATATTTAGAACAAACGAACATTCATTAATTTTGATAACACCATATCAATAATAACCTAACTATTATATAACGTTGATATGAAGAAAATATATTTTAAGAAGCAATGTTATTTACACACCAAGATGTTCGCCGAGTGCGAATCATTTCAAGTAATACAAAGTACCACGGTAAAAAATTATCAAAGGCTTTACAGGTTTATCAGAGAAGTATGCACTCAAAACATTTCTGCCTGAACGCTTCTTTTCGTTTCCTTTACGTATTCACTTTTGTAAAGGTGAAATCTTGTTTAAAGGCGAAGATTTATCAAATTGCTTTTGTAACTTTCTGTTTTATCTTTACATTTACATAATTAAAAAGTTCATTATATATATTACTTGGTACTTTTATATAAATGTAAAAAAAACACATTTATAATTTTATGTGTTTAATAATTATTGTACGTGTGGAAACACCCGAAAATCAAGATAATACAATACAAATCCGACAAATAAATATGAGTTTTGTTAATTATTTTTCTGTAATATTTTATTTAACACTACAAAACAATTTTTTATAAATATTTAAAAATTTTACATATCTTTCAAGAATTTAGAGAAGTTATTAATAATATAATTTAATAAAGGTTAATTAAATATGAATTAGCTTAGAATTCTAGATGCTAAAATAGAGGCATTTGTTTAGATAAATGCGTATATATTTGTTTTATACAGTTGTTTAAGAAGCGTATGTGACAAAAAACACAACAACATGACTCACATACATATATTTTCTAACACTTTAACATTAAGTAACATAAAACACATTTGTATTATTATTTTTAAATATAAAAGTCAAATAATGTGAAATCTTATCATAAAAATATAAACTTGTTCGAAATACATAAATGTTTTAATGGTCCCCAGTTGAAGTACAAGACATTTTGACTTTTGAAAATACACTGGATGAGACATTATAACACTCTAGTAAATGTGTCGAATTCAGGGAGCGGAGTCAGCCTGGCCTGTGATATTACTTTAAAAAGCGGTCGAGCGTGACTAGAATATCATCGCTTGTACCTACTTGCGTTTTTACTAATGGCTGTCTTATTTTTGAATTCGTGGGGGTGAGGATACGTTTTCACACTGTTGTAGATTTCGAACTCTTCCACAGAACCGATGTAGCTACTTTTATTACAAAGGTGTAGTATCTTCATGTCTGTGTATTTATGTTTCTTTTTTCACATGTTTAGCGAAAGGAACATTTTGGGAAACATGTTCTCTTGTGCAAGTGTTAGCTAAATATTTTTTGTGAGAAAAACGTTAATCTATTTAATAAAAATGAATTGCTGTTCCTTTGTAAGCGCATCACTTGAGAACGGCTGGACCAATTAGGCTATTTTTTGTTTTAAAATGTTCGTAATAGTCAGAACTAGGTTTTATATAAAGAAAATTTTGAAAAGTTTCCCAAAAAGTTTCAAATTTGGAAAAAACTAAACAACCTCTTATTTTGTATGGACTCAAGACCATAGTTCACAAAAACAGCTGTTCGTGTAAAAAGCTTAGCAACACGTCATGTTTGTTTACATTCATTACCATAGCAACTTTACTCAGCATTTTATAATCAGTTTATTATTCTTCAAAACCAACAGCTGTTTTAGGTTAGATTGACCAACTTCTAGCAAACAAAAACTAACTAAATAAACGGTACCACGAACTGGTACATACTTTCTCACAAACATATACTGTGACTTCATAACTGTACGGTGAGAAAGGGGAGGTGATTTTTTTAATTAAAGTAAGAAATGAACTAATACATAGGCCTATTATTATTTAGAGAGAAAACTAATCGATCGATTTTTAACGAATTTGCACCAAACACGTCAATTAGGCCTGTACAGATGCACGAACAAAATTTGAAAATTTATGAAAAACAACCCCCTTTATGGCCAAAAAAGCACAAAATCAGTTATTATTATTAGCTAAACGAGAATTTTTTGAAAGATGCGGTTTTTTGCATATGGTAGGGTACATTAAAGGCATCAAATAAGGAAAATTTTATCAAAATCGTTAGAGCCGTTTTTTTTATAAAAAAATAATAACTGATTTTTTGTGGGGTTTTTTTTGCCAAAAAGGGGGTTGTTTTTCAGATTTTTTCAAAACCGTTTTTCGTGCATCTTACAGGCTACTTGTCAGGTGCAAATTTGTTTGAAATCGAACGAATAGTTTTCGCTCTAGCTTTGTATACATACAAGACATACAGACATTTTGTAAAAACCACTTTTTTGGATTCAAGGGGACCCAAAAAACATATTTCCACAAAAATCTCAACATCGATTTTTTTGCGAGTACTATACTTTCTCTATACTATAGTATAGTGAGAAAGTAATAGATATGGAATCTGTAACAATGCAAACAAAATATTGAACAGGATTTTTATAGAGTAATTAAGTATCAACAAGTTTCAAACTTGAACTTCTTAACTTACACTAAATATTTGAATGGAATACTTGAAGACAATTCTTGAAAAAGAGGTTTAGGCAACACACTGTATGTATAATATAAAATTGTAAATAAAACTACGTGGACTGATCCCTACAACCCAAGTATTATAAATCAATTTAAAATGAGTTGGCTCGAGTGTGTGGTAAAATATTAACATTTACAAATAATTTTAATTGAATTTCAAGTGAAAAAACATGGACCTAATCAGGAAACTGACACATACTTTCTCCCTCATTATAGGAACTTAATTTTTTATTTTTAAGGGTAATTTTCCCATAAAAACCCTTAAAATAACGGAAAAATCGGACGACTGGTTTAGGCTCTAGGTCTGATAACATCCACACAGACACACAGACACACAGACATACATACAGACACACACACAAACATCACTCCGAAAACCACTCTTTTAGGTTCAGGGGGATCCAAAACGGATATTTCCACCAAAAACTCAAACTCGAAAATTTTGACGAATACAATACTTTCTCCATATACTATGGTATAGGGGGAGAAAGTAAAATGCTTAAAAAGCATTTAATTCAATTCCAACATTAGTTGTTACATATTATATATAAAACAGCTGTTTTGTATCAAAAACTGAACATGATTTTAGGTTAGGCCTACAATGAACCAAAACACGTTTATTTGCAACCAATTTACAATCAGGTTTTTACAATTCTTCACAACTATCAGTTTTTTTAGATTAGGTAAAAGCAAACAAAAGGTTTACTGTATTATCTATAAAGGTTTACAAACTATAAATCTAAATTTGTGTAGTATATTCTTAAGTGACATAAAACCATTTTGCAGTTCGATTACTTAAGTCAATGTAACGAAATGGAATAACTACCCTTTAAATAAATCAAGCAATAGCGAAGCATTTCTGGGTCCACCACTGGAATACTTTATACATGTAATTTTGTATACGCCAGTCTTATCACTTTTTCTTGGTTTATGTTTTTTACCATGCCTTATTCAAATATGATAATAAATGTTTAGTGAAACTATTCAATGAGGAGATATTCTCTCTAGATAGTTCATACTTTACAGGTTGGTTTAATGATGCTCCGTATTCCGAGTGGAAACGTCTGTCTGTTTTCTATTGACGGATTTCTTATTTTTATGCTTTTTAATAAATTTTCAATAATTGATATTATGTACCCATTGTAGACCGCAATATATTTAGTTGCGTTTACTTCTTGTTCATAATTCTGTTTCTCCAAAGGGATTGTGAACGAAACTTTCTAGTAGTATATTATTACTCAAGTGGTTTCGATAGTTATGGTCCAGTGTAATAAAATTTCATTATAATGAATATAATTTACAGTTGTAAAAAAATTAAATAACAGAAGAAACAATTTTTAGTTCAAATCTGCCTACAAATATAATTTTGTTATACTTGTGTATTTTTTTATTATTTTATACCTAAGTTAGAAAAATTTGTAACTTAATACAATTATTTATAAACAGTCCTGCTTTGGAAAATACATCAAACAAGAACTGTTTGTTATAAAAACCCACCAATTGAGAATACCGTGCTAATTGTTCCAATGCCTCAATTTTCAAACTAACCTTCAAGACTTTGCACATCTTTTTGCATATCAATAAATTTACTTTCATTTATTTATTCAGGAATGTTGTTGTATGTGAGTTATTACTGATTTTTGAATAAAAAGTTGTTTAATTAATATACAAATTGGACCAAAAGTAGGTTTAAAGTTACGTATATTTATATTTAGTTACATATAAAATTACACATTTATTCTCGTAGGAGCTCCAATGTCCACCCTGCAACTTTTTCCCGGCACTCTCACACACAGTGAGATACGAATTTAATTTAGAAAGAATTTAATCAAACGCATCATTGATGAAATTCTTCAATTGTGGTACTGTGACAGGTTTTATGGAATAAACCTTATCCTTCACTACTCCTCAGAAGAAGAAATCCAAATGAGTTAAGTAAGGGGAACGTGGTGGTCACTCAATCCTTCCCCGTCGCCCAAACCAATGATGCGGGAAAGCCTCGTCCAGGTATCCACGGATCGCCAAAGAAAAAAACGCTGGGGCACCGTCCTGTTGAAAGAACAATTCCGCGAAGTTGGGCCGCGTTCGCAGTTGTGGCACCACAACGTCGGTCAACAATTCCAGATACTTGGGGCCATCAACGGTTCTATCGAAAAAGACAGGACCCACGACTCCATAGCAGGATATGCCACCCCACGCTGTGACGTCTGGCTGATTCAATTCCGTAGTCACAATATCATGGGGGCCGGACAATTGACTTTACCAGACAATTTAAAACTTGTTTCATCTGTCCTCATAATGTTCGAAAGCACGTCAGGTGTTCAGTCAGCTGTTTGCTCATTTTCTCACAGAATTGTAGTCTGCGGTCTTTATCATCCTCCAGAAGGCCATGCAGTACGTCTGAGGCGGTATATTTTAAGGTGCAGGTTGTGCATTATACGTTGTAATGATGTCCCAGCTCCCAGAGACGCACGTTTACAAATGTGAGGGCTAGCTTCATCTCATTTTACTCTGTCAACGTCGTATGCTGTCATAAGACTTCGGTGAATTGGCGACGGAACTCGTGGCCAAGACGTGAAGGCTTGGACAAATGAAATTCCACGCACTGTCTCTGCATTTTCATACTTAAAGTGATTCTTAAGGATCCACCGTCGTTGCTCCTCGCTCAAATTTCCAGGCATTGATCATGCTAAAAAAGAGGTAAGATTGAAATGGACTGTAGGATACATGCAACGATGAATAAAAACAACAACAATTACAATAATAAAACAGATATGTTTAATACATCTGATCAACTTTAAAGTCTTTCAAAAAAATAATTGTCACATAGTTTTAACGTTTTACCCTTGAAACAAAAGAAAGTGCCCAATCAATTATGTATTATATAACTGTATACCTATTCTTGGGTCAAACCTTACTTGTTTTGATTGTGGCCTAACTTATTATCCTTTGCGCATATAGGGTTTAAGAAGGACTAGGTTTTGATTTGAACATACGATTGGTCTAACCAATCGTTTGACGAGGCTCCAAGGAAGATATTGCTACCACCCAAACTTTAGAAAATGCTGTGTATAGTATACATTACACAAAATTATGTTAATCTTGAATTGTATTTTTCATTTAATTTATTCATAATAGACATTTACAATATTGTTGTCAATTTAAACATTGTCACGACGTCTCAACCCAAAAGTATCAGTCGTTTACATTTAATTATATGAATTGATTTATTCATTCAGAGCCAAAATTCAAGCAATTTTCAGGGATTACTATTCTTTTTCCAAAAATAATATTGTAACCATAATCTTTTGATATTCATAATGGTATAAAATATGTTTTTATGTACGAAAAACATTTAAACAATATATAAAACCAGTCTTTTACATTCAAATAATTACACAGTTATCTATTTATTGAAAATAACAATCTGTAAACTGTTGTAAAGACTTATAATTAAATGGATTCAAGTGAAACTTTACAGAACTTAGGTGGAAGCTATAAAAGTCAAACTAAATTAAAGTTTACCAACTCCTGCAAACTTTAGCTTAAGTTACTAGTTACGTTTCATAGCTTTCCATTCAAATGAATTCACATATGTAAAACGCTTCAAAGAAATAGTTTTAGTGTAGTTGGAACTATTGTATTTATTTCACAGATACGTATTTAATATTTACTTGTAATGTTTAAAAGGATATATATCAAAGTAAAGAATTAAGTTTGATTATTTTAGTTTTTAATCAATAGTCCAAGAAGTGTATGTGAAGCCACAGAGCTATTTCAAGTTATACAGGTATAGAAATCGCTACAAACTTAAGCAATGATTTCCAAGCTATTGTGTCTAGTCAGAATTTTCATAAAATGTAAGTTTTCAGTTCACTTGAAATGAAATACTAATGATGCTTGGAGCATAAAAAGGCGAAAACACTCGGACTTGAACTGAACCGTTCGACCGAATTATTTATTAATATAAATTTAAATTTTTTCGAATATCAATTTTAATTTTATTTTATTAACCGATATAATTATTTTTTGCATTAACGTAGAGTATATTTAGCCCAATTTACAAATATATTTTTAAATTACTTAAAAGTTTTAACTTTAAGATTAATTTGCAATACTTAAAAGTCTCTGTAATTCATTACGTCCCCCGATCGTAGCTATTTTTATTTTAATTTTACGCAGTCTATCAAAATTAAAAGTTTGTTTTAATAATAATATAGCAAGATGAGTGTTTACTCGTAAAAGCTCTACTTAAGATAAACCAACTAAAAACTCACAACCACCTGAATCGATCGATAAATGCTAATAGCAAGACAAAGATGATTATTATTGGTCAAATGGTGAAATTGAAGTGGGGGGGGGGATACCGAAGTCGAACTGGGCGAATAGATCTGCATAGAATACACAGCATGACACATGCAGACATACAAATTATAAATTACGTATAATAAACGGTACCAGAAACTGGCACATACTTTCTCACAAACATATTTAAATTATTAACACGTTCACTGCTAAGGACGCACATGGGAGCTTGACACTGAACACTATGAGAAGTGGCCGACGCAGAGTGCATTGCACGCCAACCCCCATATTGGGAGTATTTTCAATACAAAATGCATTGCGTGCTTCGCTCGCCAAACCGTATATTGGGAATATTATAAATACACAGTGCATTGCGTGCTTCGCACGCCAAACACCGTATGTAACCCCAACTGTGACTTCATAATTGTATTAAAGTAGGAGATGGAATAGTAAATTAAAATGAGTTTAATGAGTTTATTTTAATTCAGTTTTAATGAGTATCAAGATAAAATATTTAGCTAAACTTAACGCTTACAGTATACCACAATAACAAAAAACTAGTTGCAGGTTTACTTGAGTATTTTTCTGTGTGATAAACAGATTAAAAGTATTTTGAATATTTATTAATTTTTTTTACAAGCCCACCACCACCCAACCAAACATTTTTTAATTTCAAGTAACAAATAAACTAATGATCTTGACTTTCTAAAGTATATGTATACTTATTCACATTGGTATTGTTGTAAGATTCTTTACCGTAACAGTAAATTGTTAATACAAGCGAACTGCATGATAGTATTAAAGTAAAAATAGAACACATGTATTAAATTTGCTATTGCAATGTTTCTGCTGTCGTTATTTGAAGTTTACAATTTATTTCTCTGATTCCTTATAAAGTTTAAATTTCTAAAATTGTATATTGTTGTTGCTTTTATTTTAGGACAGAAAAGAAAAAGAGGCCCAGGATATTGTTTTGTGTTATGGTGTACTCAATTTTCTCAATATACAGAGTAAAATTAATCAAATAAAATAATTAATTATTATAAATGTGTGAGTTTTGCAAAAAAATATTGGCTCATTAGAAAGTCAAGTTTAAATTTCTAGTATTAAAAAATATTTGGCTCCTTGCTCTTTTAATTTATTTTATTTTTTAATACATTTTTCAATATGGTAACTAAGCTAATAATATATCTAAAAAATTAATACTAATACAAAATGGATTAATTAAGTTTATTTTTAGACATGTGATTCATATAATTTATGGAAAAAACGCTATAGTAATGAAATATATTTTAAGTTAACTTTAAACATATCAGTCAATGCTTTGGTGAGAGTTAGTTAACTTTAAACATTAGGGCCTACACAAAATCAAACTAATCAAAAACTTTGTTCACATCTTATAACTTTTAACTAAACTACTCCAGAGATCATATCCGTCAATGCTTTGGTGAGAGTTAGTTAAGTTTAAACATTTTTTTTTTTTTTTTTTTTTTTTTACGAGGAGGGGAATGCTTTTCGCACAGAGTGTGGGACTCCCCTCGACACGCCAAAAGGCTCCACGTACTGAGGTACTACCCACTAAAACCCACCTCTCCTCTTGTCCGTTTACTGATGTTCGATAAAGATTACCCAGAGGCACCACCTTTCGGCATAACTTCTCTGGGAATCGCGGACACTTATACAGTTATCTTAACTGCTCTTCCTTGATTTTTAATACTTTTATCAAATATTCCTTAATACACTTCCCTTTGTATTTGTCTTCCAGCATTTGCACCACCATATTGTCGGGTGTAATGTTCACCCCTATCTGTTCTCGGAGTCTTTTTTTCTGAACATCCCTTGCCTTGCAGTCAAACAGTGTGTGACAAACATCATCTCTATCGGACCCGCAGTTTATACAGGTACTGACTTCTGCTCTGTAGAACCTCTTTAGATAGTGTCTAAAGCACCCATGACCCGTGAAGGCCTGCGTTAAGTAGAAACTCATCTCTCCATGACCTCTACCAAGCCAGCTCTCTAAATCCTTCACTATCGTGTGGGTCCATCCGTCCATCTACCACTGTTCTTCATCCCACCGTACCTTCCATTTTTGTATAAGCCTTGCTCTAGCTTCTTTCTTTACTCGGGCTATAACTTTATTATCCTCTTCTGACCTCCGGTTCTCCATAAGTCCAAAGTATATATCCCTCCTTTCTTGAGCTAAGAGGTCGATAGGCGGTGTTCCTGCAAGGACTAAGACTGCACTTTCCGACACGGTGGTGTAAGCTGCCACTATCCTCAACGCAGCGGTCCTCTGGACAGAAAGCAGTCTTCTCTTATAGCTCTCCTTATCCAGGGCTTCCGCCCAAATAGGCACTGCATACAGCATCTTAGCCTGCATGACGCTTGCCAATAGCTTTCTTTTCTTCTCTTTAGGGCCTCCTATATTTGGCATAAGTCTTGCTAGCCTTCCTCCAGTCTCCGAAGCCTTTAGCGCCGTCTTTTCAATGTGCGGCCCGAAGGTAAGATTCTTATCCAGTTCCACGCCCAGGTATGTTAGTTGTTTCTTCCACGGGATAAGTTCTCCATCTATTTTAAGTAATGGCTGCCTATACGCTCTTCTTTTTGCTATCAATACAGCTTTAGTCTTATTTATCGCCATCTGCAAGTTTTTATCTTTGAGCCACCATCTGACTCTTGTGATAACACTATCCATTTTTGTCTCTAGAAGATCTTCGTTTGCTGCTTCTACAGCCAGGATGACATCGTCAGCAAACCCCACTATCTTTACCCCTTCCGGTAATGTCATTTCTAACAGGGAGTCGTACATCACATTCCAGAGAAATGGCCCCAGACGAGATCCCTGAGGTACCCCGCATGTCATCGTTTCTCTGATGGTCCAGCCATCTCCTTCAAAAATAATTTTTCTTTCACTTAAATAACTTGCTACCATATTCTTTAAATAGCTTGGCACCCTTTTTCTTTCGAGAGCCATGTGAATGTCCGTCCACTTAAGGGAATTGAAAGCATTCTCACGTCAATTGCAATGAGGGCACAGAATCCTTTTTTGTTCTTTCCATAGTCTCGAGCCTTTTTTGCAAAGTTTACTATCTCCAATATAGCATCTACTGTCGACATACCTTTTCTAAATCCGTATTGGTTTCTTGAAAGAGCATTTTCTCCATCAACAAGCCCTTCCAGCCGCTGCAGTATGAGACCCTCCAGCACTTTCCCCAACGTATCCAGTAAGCAGATCGGTCAGTATGAAGACATGCTATCCAGTGATTTATCCCCCTTACGAAGTAGGATAAGCTTTTGTTTCTTCCAACTTTTTGGAAAGCTCCTTTTCATAAGACAAAAATTGTAGAGCTCCAGTAGCATTTCGGGGTTAAACTCTATCACCAATCGTAGTACTTCATTTGGTATCCCATCAGGACCTGGTGCTTTTCCCATTTTTAAACGTTTTTTCTCCCTCTCCAGTTCAAAAAGTGTAAACATGTTTTGTTCCTCTACTCCTTCATGGATGCATATGTCCCCAACTTCGGATTTTTGACTCGGGAATAGATCTTTTATTATTTTAGTAAGTTTAAACATTACAAAAAATCATGATCCTTAACTAAAAAATTTAATAAGACAAAACAGTTAATATTTTAAACAAAGTCAACAGTGACATCAAATTATCACGCATAGAGTAATTTAAATTCAGTAGTAAACCATTCAAGATTTTTGAGATTAATTTTTGAGAGATTTCTCTAACTCTTCAATTTCTTCGTCGAAAGCGCTGAGATGTGAAGAGTTCTCTTCTAGTGTTTTCTTTTTCTTTGCTTTTAGTTCTTCAATTTGTTTTGAAAAAATCTTCCTTTTCCTGTTTTTTTCTGCTGATTCTTCTTTTTGATTTTTCTTCTTTGTCAATGCATCCTTCCACCTTTCATTGGATTGAGAAACATAGTTAAGCATTTCTTTTGTAATGTCTATATTTTCAACTCCTCCAAGACAAATCATACACAATTCGTTGAGCAACAAGGGATTCGTTTTTCAAATTCTCTATCAAACAGTCAGAATTTACAGAAAACCCCCTCTCTACTGCTGCATTTCCATAGAGGAAACTAAAGAGGAATTACAAAGACTTTTTAAGCTTACCTTTTTTTTAAACCACGGAATAATTCATCATGTAGGACATTGAGCATAGAATCTAACCAAATCTTTTCCATCAATCTTGACTCTCTCTTTCCACCCTCTTAAATTTTATATCACTACCACTTTCATTATATTCGCCTATTTGATGAAATTTACTAGAAAAAAATCAATTGGCAACTAAACAAATAGGCTATAAATGGAAACAAATTCACTACCGGTAAAATTTAACATTTCACGGCATTTTTCTGGTTTTAATAAAATTCCCTGACTTTCAAAAATGTTTCACAAATTCCCTGACTTTTCCAGGTTTTCCAGGAATTTCAGGTTGGTAGACATCCTGTATTTATAACATTTAGAAGGGCATAACAAAACCGTTTTAGGGCATATAGTTCTTTAAAATTATAAAAAGTCTGTAAATAATTTTCTGCTGAAAATGTTTAATCTTTAGGAATATTTTTTTATTTTATTAAAAACTCTACATCACGATCTTCGTAATACTAGGCCCTACTAAAATTTAAAAAACTAAACTTTTATGTCAGGAGAAAAAACTCGAAAAATGTTTTATCGCACCATTCTCTTATATGCGTACATTATTGCAATGTTCAATCAACCAAAAAAAATCTATAAAAATCTATGGTTTTTTCCCTAAATTGAGGATTGGAATCCCTCAAATAACGACACGAAAAACAATCTATTTTACTAAATTTTTAGAGCACAAACCCGATGCTTGAAAAGCTAACTTTGATAAACTACTAATTTTCCACGAGCTGCTGGAAATTCGAATAGAAAAATAACAAAATAATACGACCAAGCAGCTGAACCGCTGACGTGAGTTGAGCAAATTTCCAGAATTAAGTTTATAGGCCTTTGTTTTAGGGTCTCAACCAACAATATGGGAAGTAGGTCTATTCACGACGGTGCTGAATAGTTGCTTGTGTGTACGAAATATATTAGTAGAATTTGATTGCTACTAAGCCACCAGCTCCTTCGTTACACTCGAATCATAAAAACTTGTCCGTCGGCCTCGGATGAGAAGATAAAATCCACCACGTGGCTTGGAACCGGGTACTTTTATGGTATTTTACGTTTTGATCGATTTTGGGGGAACCAAGCAAGCTATAAGATCTCATAAAAAAACAAAGTGTGCAAAATAACATCCTAAGTTTATATCTTTAGAAACAAGTCTAAACAAATTAATTCTCGTAGAAAAATCTTAGAAAATAGTTACTTCCGGTTGTTGAATTTTTTTGGCTAACGAACTCGTCCGAACGATGTACACAACCAACATGTGTACCAAATCGGACCAAGTGCGGCCGCTAGAGGGCAAATACATATAATACATATATGAATTTTAATGGCACCCCGAAACGTGTACTGGGGACCATGATCAATGCTCATTTGCTACTCCTGACCTTAGGTCTTACCATAAGGGTCACTGCAATAGCTCATTTTTCCTATGGAAATTCGCTAATAACGGAATTTTACAAGCATACCAAAACGCTTTTACTTATTGAGGAGAGGAGATGTTTTTGGCCTATATGGAGAGGATACCTGGCCTATATGGTATGTACAAGGTAACTTTGGCATGCGATTTGAGTAGATTGCAAGTTTGGTTTTCTAAACACTAAACGGTGCTTAATATTGAGAATATTGAGTTTATATTCTTCAATTTAATAACGAAGTAGTCAGCTATACCACCCTTTGTATAAATGTTTATAATGTGTTTATTACAATACTGTACTTGATAATTATAAGCTTACATTAATGTAACTCTATTAAATTGATATGTAAATACAGTATAATAATTACTAAATATTTATTCATTATAATATATAAATAAATTTTGTCAGTTTCTACATAATAATTTGTTTTCAAATATCCATATAATATTGCATTTTTTATATGTAGCACTACTTAATGTATGCTACTTTTAATATATTCTAAATTAGTATGTTTTTAGTTTTTTTCGAAAATCCCCAAAGGCCAATTTTGGACATTGGACCTTTTAGCACCAAGCCACAGATTTACTATTGGTTAGTTTTCAAAATTTTAAAGTATATACACTTGTGGTCAGAAAAATATGATTCATAAGTCCCACACTGAAATGTTTCTAATCGTATATTACTATAAACAACATCAATTTGAGTATTCGAGTCTGTAGTGAACTCATTAGTTCCCAATTCAGAGACCATGTTTCGATTTTGTAGTACTTTAGTTAAAAATGATCCTTCAGTAGATATTTGGTCATAATTAAAATCTCCCATTAAGACAATATTGGCCGATTGTGGTATAGTATCCATAATGTCATGGATACATTTTTTGAATTTTAATTTAGGAGTTCTAGGTGATTTATATCCAGTTATTATGTATACATCATTTAAGCTGAAACACACAAAATCACATAGAAAGCTATTTCCATTGTTGACACCTGTGTTTTGACACTGTTTGATCATATTAATATTTAAATTACTTTTAATAAAACAGATGATTCCCCTTGGTGTATTTTTGTTCGAACTATCAATTCTACAGAATATATTGTATCCATCAAGGAATAACTTGTCCGACTCTGTTGTGCGTGTCTCAGCAAATATCAGTACATCACACTTGCTGTACCAAATATCTGTTTGGATATTTTTGAAATTTGTTTCTAGGGATCGAATATTTTGGTATGCAACACTTAAATATTTTGAGTCTGTTAGTTGATCAAAGTTAAGTATCAATTTTTTATGGTTTTTTAAACTGTCTAATTCTTTTAAGCAGTTATACTTCGCAGTTGATGGTTTCGGTGATTTAAAATGTCCTAAAATGTATAAACCCGAGAGAGAGGTTACCCTACTAAGAGCGACATACAACATAGATTTAGTTATTCTTGTTGTCTGTCTTAGGTCAAGGCATATTTTATTAAACGTTTGGCCTTGGCTTTTATGTATTGTTATTGCTTCAGCCAACACTAATGGAAATTGCTTTCTTAAAATTTGATAGTGGTTTCTGCTTGTGACATTTGAATTAAAAGTTGTTACAGACAAGGGAACTAGACTTTCTTCAATGTTGTTTTGACGCATGAAGTCCAAAAACGGCTGTCTACTTATGTTACCTGTTGATGAACTAGGTGAAAAATCAATCCATAATTTGTCAATTGATTTAATATTGCTGCCTTTAAAAGTAATATGTTTTAAAACACCTGTAGCTCCGTTGACTAAACCATCTTGAACATTAATATTTGATGTTATCATATATTTTAAACCAATTTTTATTTTCAAAATATTAATCAATCCACCAGTTTCTATAACCTTTTTGTTTTTAAATACAGTTAAAGCTTTGTTTTTTATGTTGTCACTAACATTTCCAATTACAGTGTCTTGTGCTATTGAAGTGTATTCAATTCCTGGGTGGTTATTAAATTTTTGATTATTTCTTTGATCAACATCTACATTTCTTGAAAAAAGCCAAATCGATTCGTCAGGAATTTCATTTTCATTTGCAATTCGGGAATTTATTAAATTAACATCTTCAGAAGTCATATTTCCTTTGGCTAAGTTGTTTAAGGCAATAATAAAGAGTTTTTCATTTTGTTGTCTCATAATTTCTGTCAGTTCAAAAAATTGGAATTTTTCCCAAAGAGGGTTTTTATAATTTAGTACATTTAAATCATTGCTTCGTGAAGGTAAATAAATTGGAGAATCCATAACCGGTGGTAATTGCTGGAGGTCTCCGACAACCAAAACAGATATTCCTCCAAAGTCTGTATTTCTTCCTTTAATTTGTCGAAGTCGGGTATCAACTTGACTTATCATACGGCTTCCAACCATTGATATCTCGTCTATTATTAAAATTTGTACATCATGCAGGTCTTGTCTAATGGTGTTTGCTATGTCGCTGGATAAGTCAGACATGTGACCACTAAACTGTGACACTGGCAAGGCAAATGCTGTATGTAAAGTCATGCCCTTAATTAGAAAAGCTGCTTTTCCTGATGGTGCACACAGTAAAATTTTTAATTTATCAGGATTTGAACCAGGTCTATTGTTAAGATAGTCTGATATAAGTTGGTAAATTGTGTTTATTACTAATGATTTCCCCACTCCAGCTGAACCACTCAAAAATATATAAAATGGAACGTTTTTCCCTGTTTTTACTGAATGAAGAATGTGCATGACAA